>JAAKBH010000695.1:0-144851 GCA_019776075.1 Amaranthus palmeri | reverse complement strand
GATAAGGTGTAAGGTCTTACGAATTTTATGGATGCTTTAATTAATGGAAAATGTTATAGTCAAATAATTTTTTTTCGAGTACTTCTCGGTTATGAAATACTAAGTGGGACCGGGCCTCTCGCGGCCTCGATGTTGCTTCCCCTATGGATATTTTTCATCATAGCTTTATCTGGTGTTGGCCAGATTGATAGTATTTTGTAACCAAGAAGTACTCAAAAAATTAAGCTTAATCTGGTGTTGACCCGATTGATAGTATTCCGTTGGATATATCAATTAAAAAACTGAATATCAGCTTAATCTGGTGTTGACCCGATTGATAGTATTTCGTAACCAAAAAGTACTCGAAAAATTAAGCTCGAACCTGATTTTTGCCCCAAACCCTAACCAACTATAGACCAATGACAATACGATATTGATGGCATCTGACTTGAACTTCAACTAGTAACAAATCGATGCAAATTAAACTTGATAACATAATAATCGTAATTAAATAAGCTTGTACCTAACCGACCCAAGCCAAGCATGACTCGTTCGTAGCATGCAATAGTAATTTAATCAATTTGAAATCCAACTTTAAAATACGTTCGAAATCAATCTAATAAACTAAATGAACATATCTGTAAATAGGGGTGAACACGGCCCGGTTTGGTATGGTCTGACACTAAAATCAGACCAAACCAGAAATTCCGGTCTGAGAAATTTTCAGACCGGACCAGACCATTTAAATCACCGGACAGGACCAAACCGTTTTATAACGGTCCGGTCTGGTCTGGTGTACGGTTTTTTATTTTTATTTTTTGTCCAAATTAATACATGTATTTAAGCAAATATTTCACACTTACAATTAATAAATATAATAATTTGTAATTAGTTGTAATATCAACATTATTCAAGTATATATTCCTATATAAAAATATCTAAATATTAAAATATCTAGGTAACAACTTAATATTTTAAAAACAAAATTATGATTTTCGACCAAAGTACGGTTTACGGTCCGGTCCGGTCTGAAAATAAAAAAACCGAGACTGGACCGTAAACCGTAGTTTAATTTGAAAAAAAAAAAACAGACCAGACCATTTAAACCGTAGACCAGACCAAATACTAAAATTTCGATTTGATTTACGGTTTAGACCAAATGTTGTTCAGCTCTATTTGTAAATAATACTTCAAAATAACTCAAATAGAGTACATTTGAATACCAAAATGGAAAAACAAATTACACCTTCATCTCCTTTAATCAAGACAAAACAAAAAAAGATGTGATGTAGACACCACCATGATAATGATGTCAAATAAAGGCCCTTCTTATTTGGATTTTTAAGTACCATAATTGATAATACTGCATCCCTTCCATTATTATTTTGTTGCTCTCATTAGAATTGTAACATTTAATTTTTAAAGCTCTTACATAAAGTTATGTAATGCTACAATCTCAATAGAACAAATGAGTATATTTTAGATTATTTTTTACACTATTTATTTCAACTTTTTTAATTTGTAGTTTGTTATTAATTTATACATTATTAATTTAAACTTTATTCATTTCAATTTTTATAATTATTTATTATATCTAATTAAATATATTAATAATTAAAATAGTATGGTGTAAAAACAAATGGAAAAGTAATAGTGGGTTGAAAGGGGAAGAATTGTAGATCAACTTTTTAAATGACGTAAAAGTTTCACTAAAAATATTTGGGAGATTTTATATATTGATCCTAAATTTTTGGCTTTTTCACCTTGTAAATAAATGTTTTTTTTAATTTGTATGATTAACCTAATCTTTAACTTTTTCACCAAATAAATAAAAGGTTAAATTAATATTAAATTTACGTTATTATTTACATCATAATGACATTTTTCATTAAAATAGAGGTCGTGGTCATCCGTATGCATATTTTTTCAGAAATTTGTTCGAAATGAATACTTAATGTAACAAAGAACTTAATATTTTTTCTACTATATAGAAAAATCGAAAGCTCGGATTTACAATGCAGATTTTAAAAAATCTTGTCTACTATAGTCTAATAGTTATTCCAATAGTTATTTGTAGTGACATGAAAAAGTCTAAAACTCAGAGTTAGCATAGGAAACTTCCTAAAAATAAAACACAAAAACTTGGACGAGGAAGTCTCATTATAAAACCGTCAATTCGGGCCGGCCCAATTCACGCGTGTAACAACATTTCATATTTCTGAGCATTTATCAATTTTATCCTTGAATGTATCTATTTTTAAAGTTGATGTTTTTCATATCAAAATTAACAGTCTCATTACAAAACGGCAGTCTTATCCAAGACCAGCTGAAAATCAAATAAGGAAAATTAACCGTCCTGGGCCTCTTTATATCTTGAGTGGGAGAAGATGAGAATTGGGGGAATTTGTGTTGTGGTGGTGGAAAGAAATTAAAGTGGGTCCCATGTTGTTACCCTTATGAGCATGCAATGAAAATGGAAAACTTTTATAGTCTTTACAAATTATGATTTGATTTGATGGGTTTTGGCATGAAAGGAGGAAGTGTTTCATTTTCACGCCCAAAAGGTAGACAGTGACTCAAGTGCCTTCTTTGCCCCACTCGTCTACTAATTTAGTGGACATCGCATCTTCTCTTCTACATTTACTTTCTCTATTTTTCTCTTTCGAATAACAATTAATACTACTCTATTGTCCTTTGAATTTTAAAAAAATTATAATAAATAAAGAGAGAATAAATATCTGGATAAAATTAAAGTGAGTTAAAATATATGCATGTGATTAAAAGAAAGTAAAGGATATTATCTAAAAATAAAAATAACAGAAATTAAAAAGGACGTATCAAAATAAAAAATTAATACAAATTCAATAGAACGAGGGGAGTATTTTTCAAATGTTTGACTTCTATCCTCCGTTAATGTTACGAGATGTTTCCAATATCGTGTCCGATGTAGAAATACTCAATCGTTCCACCTTTACTGCCCTTCAAAATAGACAACCAGTAGCCCAAGATCCAATCAACATCTTAATCTTGAAAAGAAATTGATGATTATTCTTTTTCTTGGTTTTATTTAAATATCAGTTTTTCTCTGAAGATTTATTGTTATTGCAAAATATATTTTAATAATTCAACCTATTTCATAAACTAAATTTAACAATAATTATAACAGTTACAATAAATGATACAATCATAATAATTAAAGCATCAGTTTTACTCAAAAAATTTATTGAAATTACAAATAATATTTCAACATTTATATTAACTACTAAATTTATGCACCAATCTATAGATTAAAAAACATCGTAAGTGTTTAATAAAATAATTCCAGATATTCAAACTTAATATATTAACTTACCAATTCAAAATGACAAAATATAGACAGTATAATATGGCTTATTCTATTACTAAAAAAATAATAGTTCACATACATAGAAATTTGATTGGACTAGTAACAGAATATAAAAATGGAGTACATATGGAAGTCAATAAATACTTACCACTAATTACAATTATAGTTCTATGTATATTCAAGATTATATTAAGAAACTATTCCTGAAGTGTGAATTACTGCTCCTTTTGAATTAGCATTAAAGAGAAATAATGTATTTTTTACGAGAAATAAAGATATCTAATAATAAATTTAAAGAGAGATTAAATTATGTAGACAAAATTAAAATAGAGTTAAAAATTATAAATAAAATTAAAAAAAATGTGGGATTTACTTTAAAAAATGATGTAAAATAAGAGTAACCTAAATGAATGAAAAATGATGTTAAATAGGGCCAAGGGAGCAATAAGTAGTGACATCTACAATTCATTTCTAATTGCCACTAACATATCTTTTCTTATTCTCCTTCCCATTCCATAAGTTCATACCTTTCAAAAAGTTCAAACAAAAAATCGAGTGCCTTAGGTGTTAAAAATGTTAAATAAGCAAGTGAATATTTTGTAATTTTTTTGACGTCAGTATACAAATGTTATTATAGTTAATATCACTACAACATAATTTTTTAGTGAGATATTTAGTGACATAAATTTCACGTGGTAATCTTGATGTTTTGGGTTTTCCACGTGGTAACCCAAATTTTTTAAAAATCCACATAATAACCTTGGGGTTTACCAAATTGTTCCATCCTGACCTTTTTGCGCATAAAAACGTTAGCAAATGTTAATTTCGAATCTTTAAGGCTGTTATATGCCTATTCATACAACTCACAATTTGAAATGTCAGTTTCAACCTTCTCCCCGGAAACATATACCCCAACCCTACCATCTTTCTTCCAAATCATATTTTTTCCCCCAAATTCAAAGATGGTAGAGTCAGGGTTTATGTTTTGGGGTAAAAGTTGAAATCGATGACATTTGAAATAATGAGTTGTATAAATAGGCATACATCAGCCTTAAAGTTTTGAAATTAACGTTTGCTAACGTTTTTATGTGCAAATGGGTCGTGGTGAAACAATTTGGTAAACCTCACGATTACCGTGTGGATTTTTAAAAAGTTTTGGTTACCACGTGGAAAACCCAAAACCCTTACGGCCCGTTTGGTAGCTAGTAATAAACGGTTCTAATGGGAATGAAAAATTAGTGTATTAGTTGTAAAAACTCTTTGCTACCTTGATGACCATTCTTCTCCAATTCCAATTATCTCATTTTCTTCATGAAATTCATTCCAATGCATTACCATTGGGAGAGGTGGTATTAGATGGTAATGGAAATTTGTAAACAAAAAAATTTTTTGTGATCAAGTTTTATTACCATGGGAATAAAATGAAACTTTTGATGAAATTTTACACTATAAATCATTCTCATTACCACCATTTAGTACCACTAACTAAACGGGCTGTCAGGGTTACCACGTCAGGGTTTTCCACGTGGAATTTCCCTTAACTTTAAAGTCACTACTTTAAATTCTAATGTTGTGTATATTTTGTGACATTTATTAAACCATATATGATATAGCGGCAAGATAAAAAATAATACGAAAACTTTTCACGACTTAGTACTTATAATTAGTTCTTATAAATGTCACTATAGACTATAAATCACTTTATAGTGCATTGATTAACGTTTATCTTTATTATAGACCAATAACATCATAGGAACTGTATTTGATAACTTTTCAAACTAAATGTTATTTGTACATATATATTTAGGGTCATCTGACAAATCTAGTAAGACCGGATATTAGTCATAATTCTCAATTATAGATACTAATATAAAAAAATTGAAAATAATAATGCCATCTTTCAACACAAATGAATAATTTATGTTAACAAATGATGTTTGATTATACGACAATAGTACCTAATTTAGAATATGATATTTTTTTGTTTAATATTTAAGCTAAATTAGGTAAAATATTATATGATTTATTATAGTAATTATGAGTAGTTAACTTAGAATTAAACATGCTTATTGAAAAATAAATTATGTATTCGGTAAATAATTTTAAAATATCATGAGTAATTATTTTTTTGGATTTAAAGAAGTCATGTATTTGATAAATTTTAAATTTAATAATTAATGATAATAACATTTACTTTAATTTCATTATTATTTAACACTATAATATATATAAATACAGAGTACTAATAAATTCGTAATAAATTCATGTATGGCACGAATTCCTATACTAATTTAATATTAATATAATGGTATATTATGTTGTTATTAAATAGTAGTAGTGTCAACCCATTGTAGCTTATTAAGTAGTGGGTTTACTAAGGTTATTAATCCTTGTTTTGTTACCGGAGGTAGAGAATATAAACAGAGGCGGATCTAGAAAAAAATCAAATGCTGTTGATAACGATAACATAAAAAAAATACATTAACGTTTTAATTACGGTACGGTAATTGACTCCGTCAAGTTTTCATATTCTGAAAACGACGCATAATATCATCATTTTTGACGAACCAATATACTAAATGACGAACCATTATAAAACTCCTAAGCCCATTAATCAATATACTAAATGACGAACCAATGTTAATCATTATTTTACAATCTACGAATAAAAAAAATCTACTATCACAATAACATTATTTTACTTTTATTTAATCATTCAAATTACCATCATCTAATTTAAATAATACTGCTAACAGCATCAATTAACATAAAAACACTAGTATTTTTAAAAAAAATCTTTAAAAATTTAATCTCAATAAAGAAAAAAAAAACAAAATCATGTTTGAACAATTGTATCAACAAAACAAAACCGGGAGAAAATTCAATGTTACAAAACAAAACAAGACTCGATCTAGTTATAATTCGCATATTTAGAGGTCTAATCTGAACCGTAGTGGCACCCAACCAATTGCAGAACTAGAGTCATGAGGAAGGTCATACCAAATGAAAATGGCCAAAAGCAATAGTCTAAAAATAGAGGTCATAGCTATTAACTCTATGCCTATGGCCCTCTATGATTCAATCTTTGCTAACGATTGATTTTTTTCAATATGATGAAAGTCAGAAAGATGGAAAGTGTAGCATTGAGGGTTGAAAAAAAATTAGCAAGATGTGTTTGTAGAGGCTTGAACTCATGCCCATGCTGTCAAACACCAACACTCTTACCAACTAAGCTATATAGGCTATTAGCAAGTACATGAATATGGATTCTACATGATTCAAATGCTGTCAGTTGACAGCATTGAATCAATGTAGATCCTCCCCTGAATATAAATAATCATATTTCTCATAATCATATTATAATTTCCATGATTATATATAAAAAAATGTTGTTATATTTGAAATGAAAAAACGGATACATACTATAGATATATGATTACACTACGATAGAAACCCGTGCAATGCACGAATTTTTAAATAAGTTAATATTTTAATAAAATTTTAGATTGCAAATCATACTTCACATCTTTCCTAAAATTCAAAATTGTAATTATTGTAGTCTAACAATATAAATGAGTCATTTTAATGATCAATTAATTCAATTTTATGTCATTTTAGTTTTAAATAATAATCGATAGATGATGTCGCTGTCATATACTTCTTGTAACCTCCTAAATTGCTGTATAATTTTATACACAGTGTAATTTTGTAGTATAATTTTCTAAATTGTGTAATTCCAATCACATTGGGATAAATGAAATTTATTTTGTAGAATAACTTTCTACGCGGTGTAATTACTGAATTTTATAAGACCATATACAATGTTTTTCACAAGACATTATATATTTCCCAGTATTATTTTTTAAACAGTATATTTAAATACAACTATGTAATTGGAAATAATTGTGATTTATTGTATCCATTATTGTATGAGTTTTTCTGAAAATATAAATTTATAAACATGGTAAGTGTAAAAAAATGCAAATTAGTTAAATTCCATTAATATTAACCAATGAAAAAAAGACAAATGACATGCTCACTATCAAACTTTCTTTTTGCTATTATACAGTAAAATTAATAGAATGTATGATTTTTTGCTCAGATTTGACCTTATGAATACAAAATTTATGGGATATTTTGGGTGAAGTCAAGAGTTGAGTTAAGGTGACTAAATTGTTGATATACTAGCAAATTATTTATTATATAAAATCTAGTTTTAGACTAAAATAAACTTGAATCATTGAAAAAATTACAATTAACAAATGGAGTTAAAGCTTCTTATAATTACCCCTTTTCAAAAAAAAATAAAGGAAAATTTACCAAGAATAATCCCAACTATCACCCGTTGGCCAAAAATAATGCCAACTATTGATTATTTTTTAATAATCCTAACTATATATTGATTAAATTTGCTCAAAACAATCTCACTCTATCCTTCACCGGCTGTAGCAGGTTTTTATGATTAATTTTTTTAAAATTTTTTTTAAAGTCTCCTTCATCAACTAAGTATAATCTATCCTTTCATTTTCAAAAAATTGATTTACCCTTCCATGTTCAAAAAACCCATTAAACTCTCCTTCCACCACAAATTGCACCCCTATTTTTGGGATAAGAGTTTGAATTTTTAGAAGAAGAAGAGAATTTATTGAATCTTAAAGGGATGAAGCTTTTACAGCATGAGCATAAGTGAAGTTTTTTAAAGAGAGTTTTAGGGTTTGTTAATAGAGGAAGAATGAATGAAGAAGAAGATGGAATGAAGATGAAGGGCTTCTTATTTGATGAAGGACAATTAAAAAAAAAGGTAAAAAAAAATTAATCAGAAATACCTGCTACAGCCGGTGATAGTGATGGCCACGGTCCGGGTTGGCCCGGAACCGAACCGGTGCCGAACCGCTTGAAACCGGAACCGGAATCGGAACGTCCGCGACAGGTTCCGAACCGGAACCGAACCGCGGAGCCGTGAACCCGCCAGGAAAAGTTGCCGGAACCGTGGAACCGCCAGAAAAAACCGGACCAAAGAACCACGGGCCGGTGACCGTGAACCCGGACCGGAACGGTTCACCCGGCCCACCGGTTCCATGGAACCGGAACCGGACCTAGAGCTGAAAAACTGCATCAACTTCAAACGCTCGCCATTTCTTGCTCGGTTATCGGAATCGAACATATAATATACCGTTGGAAAGCCCTTGAAGTCTAGTTTCCAATGTCGTAAACTTTATATTAATACGATATTCCTATCAAAAGTTATATCTAAAAGAGTAGACATGTATCAAATTTCACCTTAATACTTTTGCATTAACAACACTTTTCTACTCTTTTGCTTTTTTACTCTTTATGGCTTGACAAAATTGATAGCTTGATACGTTCTTTGAGCCTTGTAAACATGATTAGCACCAAAAACCCACAAAAATGACTCAAACTACCATAATTCACCCATTTGGCTACAAATTGGACATGGTATACCGAAATGGAGTGAAACCACATAAAACAACCCTAAGCCGCCTCTAAACATCGAAAATGAGCGCAAATATGTTAATGATGAGTGCAAATAATTGCACTTATCATATGTCCACGAAACTAAGATTTTTTTATATGTTTATGAACCAAACGTTCACTTAGTAATAAGTGAACGTATTATTGTTTTTTATCATCTTCTTAGACATTCTCATGATGATAGTAACGTTTTTTAAAGCCGATTCTTGCAGATATGATGGATAAGTGGAAAGTGTATTTCACTAATTTTCCTTATATTTATGGAATTGCGACAATTTTAGATCCGTGTTTTAGAACGGAAAACCTAAGTAAAATAATAGGATTTTAGTACCAAGCATTAGATCGCTCGTCTAGTGATGTACATAATTGTGTAGGAAATTGTAAAAAACTTTTAGCGGACCTTTATGACCATTATTCTAGTATATATAACCCGAGTCGCGATACGTCTAGGCGTGCTAGCGTCTCGGCACGTTCCGATTATTATAATCCCGTAATCGCTAACATAATAAGTCGAGATGATACTTTTCTAGTCATCTTCTTCCTCCTCCTCCGCTTCATATTTAGAATTAGATAATTATCTTAAACATCAATTTGAATTCGACCAAAGTAATTATAATATTTTATTTATGTCTTTATCGTTGATTGCTACGGGATACGTAGGCAGCTTAGTATTCCTTCGGGATACTAGGTTCAAGTCCATTCTCTCCCCTTTTTTATTTATGATCGTTATCGTTGATTCGTTTCTTATTAATTTATTTATTCCTTCTTTGTAGTAAATATTTTAATAACGATGACAACCAATGAATTTCGCTAATAATCAAGTAATCGACGAAGGTACGTCCGCATTATTATAGTATTTTTTTTATTAAAATTAAAGGAAAAATAAGAACAGAACCGATGGTCCGACCCACTCGACCCGGAAATTGGAACCGCCGGAACCGTCTCGTGAACCGCCAAGGAACCGTTTGGAACCGGCCGGAACCGGAAACGTCCGGGTCAGGTTCCAAATGGAACTGGAACCGGTTGGAACCGGAACGGAACCGGCCCAACCCGGACCGTGGCCATCACTAGCCGGTGAAAGATAGACTGGGATTGTTTTCAACAACTTGATCAATAGTTAGGATTATTAAAAAGAAATCAAAAGTTGGGATTATTTTTTACCAACGGGTAATAGTTGGGATTATTCTTAGCAAATTGTCCAAAAAAAAAAACTAAGCTTTTTTATTCCATATACTACCTCCGTTAATTGTTTTGTGCAACCGCAGTACAAATTGCGGTTGCCAATGCAATTATTCATAAAGCAAAATTAGAGAAAGTGGGGTAATGTAATTAAAGGTAATATAGGAGAGAGAAATAATGAAAGTAGGGATAGGTAAGTAAGAGAAAGAAAGAGGGAGGAAGTAGGGATAGGTAATTTAGGAAAAAGAAGGAGAGAGAAAATGATGGGATAGGTGATTAAAGGAGAGAGAAAATGATGGGATAGGTAATTAGATTGGTTATTTTTTACTAAAAAAGGAAAGAAAAAAGAAAGTTGCAAATAACCTTGAGCGGACAAAAATGGCAAAAGTTGCTGATAACATTTAACACAGGTAGTATTTGTTTACTAAGTCTAAAAAAAACGCTATTAAAATTAAGATATCAAAATATAAACATATACACTAAAAAGAATGAATGTGAAATTTTAAACATAAAGAGTAACATCATAATATAAATTTATTAGTCTATTAAAAAGTAATAGTTCAAATTACGGTGGATCTCATAAACCTTATATTACAAATATGTTACTCTAATAATTGAGCTATAGTAATTTTTGTTATACTTATACACTCTTTGAATTATATGACTGTATCATATCAAAAAGGGGGGGGAGCCATAATTATAAGAGATTACGTTTTCAACAAGGTATATCGGGCCTCCCGTAGCCCCGTTCTGGCTTCCCTTGTAGATATTTTTCATCATAGCTTTTAAATTTAACATCAACAAAACTTTTGTGGTCTTAAGATTTTACAAATGAGGTCAAAAACAATAGTTGTTACACACAAAATTTGTTTAAGAAAGGTTATATTTTAGCTAGTGGATTCACGCTACAATGGCCGTATCTGGCCTAGGGCGGGTAGGGTAACGACCCATGGACCTATATTTTAAAAATTATGTAGCTTTAATGTCTCTAAATTAAAACATTAAAAAAGCTAATCCTTTTAAAAAATAAGAATGCCATAGTGAAAATGGAATATTAATGGAAAAGATATTAAATATCTAAAAAAACGCAATTAATGAGGAAGATTTGCACGACTCTTCTTCCAAACCTAAATGAAAACTTTTGCATTTCTTAATTGCCATGATGGTTTCAAGAAAAACTGGAAAAGTCTTCAAATACTCTTTACAATTTCAAGAAAAAAAGAGTGAAATTTCAATATTTATCTGGATAATAAGGGAATGTAAAAGATATTTCAAACTAATTAGAAATTTGGGATGAATTGGAGCTAACTAGAGCTTCAAGTTTTTTCTTTCGTTCTTTTTTGCCTAAAGCTTTATATTCAAATAGTGGATTTCTAATCTTCTACATAAGGGCACCTATTTTTAATTTTCTATATAAGGGCCCATATTTTCAATATCACCCTAGGCCACTAAAAGTTTAGGAACGGGCCTGGGCCTACAAATGTACAAACTTTTTCATCTCAATATTTACTTGTTTCATTTCATGTCAATAATTGGGTCTTGAGATAGTTTTAGTTTTCGCATGTTAATAGTTAACATTACAAATAGTTGTCCTCTACTATGTCTTCCTAGGTCTTCCTGGACTTCTCTTGCCCTCCACTATGATGCATTTGACCCTTCTTACCGGGGCATTATTATATGTCTTGTATGGCAAAATAGTTGTCCACAAAGCACAATTAGTAGCTAAGGGTTTCAAGCAAGTTCATGGTATAGACTATGATGAGACTTTTTATAATAGTAGTTATAGCTTTGTATTATGACTACGAGATTTAGTAAATGGATGTCAAATCTACTTTCTTAAATGGATATTTGAAAGAGAAAGTGTATATGACACAATTGGAGGGTTTTGGATCCCATAGCCCTAGGAAATTATGTAAGCTTTAGAGGTTCATTGATGGACTGAAGCAAGCTTATAGAGTTGGAATATTCATTTTGATGAGACCATTAAGCAGTTTGGTTTCCTCCGGAAAAGTCTTGTGTATACAAGAAAGTTAGTGAAAGTTTTGTTGTGTTCTTAGTTTTGTACGTAGATGACATACTGACTTTAGGAACAATGTACCGATGCTTGAGTTTGTAACGGCTTGGCTAAGTAGATTTTTTCTATGAAAGAATATATTTAGAGAAAATCTAAACGGATGATCGGGCTTAATTAAAAGATTTATATTTATAAGGTCCTTCATACGTTTAATATGGAAAAACTCTAAGAAGGGTTTTCTTCTCATTTAGCATGCCTCTTAGCAAGAAGTAATGTCTATTGACACATGATGAGCTGGTGAATATGAGTAGTATTCCATACGCTTTAGCTATTGGATTTATCATATATGATATGGTATGTGCCCAACTTGATGTTTTGTGTGCATTGAGCATGACGCAGAAATACCAATCGTGTCTTGGTAAATATCATTGGATAATGGTCAAGAACATCTTAAAGAACCTTAATAGGCCAACTAAGAATAAGTTCTTAGCTTTTAGAGGTGTGATGGAATCACATGTAAAGGGTTACACATATGCTAGTTTTCAAACACAAAAGGATAATTTTCAATCTCCATTTGGTTACTTATTTACTCTGAATGGAGGTGCGGTTAGTTGGAAAAATTACAAATAGAGGACTATAGCAAGAATTACAACTGAAATAGAGTATATTGTTATAGCTAAAGTAACATAGGAATTTGTCTAGATTAGAAATTTCATTTTTGTGCTTGGTGCGATTTCTAGTGTTACTGGTTCCATTAAGTGGTAAAGTGACAAGGCCTCCACAACTAGTGTTAAGCTTAACAAACTTCTTCTTCTCACAACATATATGGAATGAGCAACCGGAGTCAATCACCCATTCCTTCCCACGAGTCACTCCCCCATCAACTAGAAGTGCTCCCTCATATTCATCATCATCAACAAAGCCTAGAGCGGCGCTCCCGCTACTCTCACCTTCTCTTCTCCCAACCCTCAATTCCTTCGCTCTCTTGAGGTCTTCCTTCATCTCCTTATACATCGATTGAATGTGCCCTTTCCTCTTACATAGTAACACTCCTTGTTACTAAAGTCATTTCTCACTTGAACCTTCCCCTTTGCTTGATACCCATCTTTAGATCTCCCTCTTGAGCTTTCCCCAAATAAGGCCTCACTACCACCCTTCTTCTCTTCCCCCTCACCATGCCTCTCCATGAACCTATCATTCTCTCTCAATGCCGCCAAAGCTTGATCAAGAGTGATTGTGTCCCTACCAAGAAGCAAAGTTTGAACAACATTCTTGTAGCTCTTTGGAAAAGAAGCTAAGAGTAATAGTTCCTTAATTCTCCATATCGGAAAGCATCTCATCGGCATTCAACAATTGGCACACCAATTGATTGAATGTGTTGATATGATCTTGTATACTTGTATCCTCCTCCTTCATGACTTGATACAACTCCCATCTCAATCACAACTTGTTGGTCAAAGACTTCGGAGCATAAACCGTTTGAAGCTTTTCCAACAACACACCGGGTCGGTCTCATCCAAGTAGTTATACTCAATCTCGGGTGCAATGGCAAGCCTAATCGAACTCACCGCCTTCTTCTTCATGGCCTCCCACTTTCCTTCATCTATAGTTGTGGGCTTACTCTTCTCAAGAGCCTCATCCATCCCTTGTTGCACCAACAAATCCATTACGGTGCTCTTCCACACCGAAAAATTCATCCTCCCATCAAACATGGGTATGTTGAACTTTGTACCATCACCCATCTTGTTCCTACACCAAAGACACAAACTTTTACCCAAAAAACAACCCACAAATCAAACCTAAAGCTCTGATGCAATTGTTGTGAATGGGCTAACGCAATGGTGAAGAAACAACTCAAAATATAATGTAAAGAACAACAACAAAAATAGAGTATGCAACAAAGTAAACAAACACAACAATCTAATGAGGTATCTTATGATACCTCCCCCTCAAAATAAGTTTCTTGTCTTTAATATAATCAACATTACATTAAGGACTCACCTCTATAGCTTAAGAACACACTTCCAAAGCCAAAGCTTAAAGCTTGACTTCAATCACCCACAAAATACCCTAATACAATAGAGAAGACTCTCTTGGCTTTAAATCCTAGTAAATTCTAAGTATTTGGGACTCTCTTAAACCCTAAGACACTTCCTAATACCCTTTATATAGTGTAAGAAATTATTAGGAGACTTGGGGCCAAAGGCTTAAAAAAGCCCATATAAAACCGCAAGAAACAGATCCCCGCTTCAATAACCTGCTGCCCTTCGCTCGGGTCGAGCTTCACCGCTCGAGTGGGTCGAGCGAGCCCACAGCAGCTACTGGAATGGTAGAGCAGCTTGGCTCGATCTGCTGCTTGTCTTGCTCCCTTCAGCTCGACTTGGTCGAGCACCTTGTTGCAGCTTCTTCCTTTGAGCCATACCTCCATTAGCAAGATCCATTCCTTCCACAAAGCTCCTCACATCATCTTCAACGCTCACTTCATCAAGTGAGGCAAAGCGAATCACTGTATAACCCGTAGCACACTCCGCACCACCCTCAAGTGTGCAAGCTAAAGAGTAGGCTACGAGGTGATCGAAGCCGTCGTCGACGTCGCGAGAATCGGGTCTTGATACAACAATAATGTTCTTTGATGTAATATAAATTTTGTAATTATTTAACAAAGTTACAAATTTTTTCACTTAGATTTGGCTTTGAATTATTTAAGATCGAACCATAATCCATTAAATCTATATATGTTGTTTGATGTGATATAGCAAATGAACTCTATATTAACTTAGATTGTTTTAGGTCCTTAGCTAGGTAATTAAGTTGGATGCTAATTACTTAAAATAATTAGAGTGTTAATTGATTGATGATCACATTCTTAGGTCATAGAAACATAAGTTTTCTAGTCAATCACAGTGGTAGAGGTTGTGTTTCTTTAATTAGAGAGAGCTCATTATTTAATATTTCTTTAAGAACTCTAGTATTATATTAATATATCAATTGAATTATAAATAGAATTGTAAAGTAAGATTCTCAATGATTGTGTATGAGAATTATTGTTCTTTGATGCAGTTTGACGTCATATCGTAAAAGGGGTTATAAGTGTTGCGCTCATGAATATAATGAATCACATAACTAATAGAGAAAAGGTTTGATGATTGTCATCCTCTTTGGGTTATTAGTCTTAGGCCACTTAGACAGTTAGAATTGTAAAATGCATTGCCATTCTTAAACTAATTATGATGATAATTATTTGTTTTTTAGTTTATCTAATTAGTCAAAGGAACATGATCAGACCAAATAAGGAAGATAATAGTTTTTATCTTATATTTGATTGAGACTTAAGTTGACAAAGGATTGATATGCACAACTTGTTGGAGCAAGTGGGAGTTAGTGGAAGGACTCTTATAACTCTGGAAAACTTAGTTCTTGAACTAGTGGGAAATTGTTCCAAAAATTTAATAATCAAGTAAATATTTTGTTGGTCTTTTTACGTAACTAAGTCGGTCTACTACTAGACGTTCATTTTGTTGATATTAAATACTGCTAACATTTATGTTTTACAAGAGACTAATAAACGTCATAGGAATATTATTATGTAATTTTTCAAACTTAATGTTACTAAATTTAATGGGTCACACTATATCAATTTATGAGACAATTTTGTGTATTTGGCCCTATATACGTCTAGGTTCATGTGGCTAATCTAGGAAGACCAGTTAGTAGTCAAAATCCTCAATTTAATATAATGGTATATTAATTTGTTGTTAAATAGTAGTGAAACTCCTACATTTATTGTGTCTTATTATTTGGTAGGTTTAATAAGATTAGTAACCCTCATTTTGTAACCTAAGGTAGAAATTATGAATAGTCTTATTTCACACACACCACACACACACACACACACACACACACACACACACACACACACACACACACACACACACACACACACACACACACACACACACACACACACACACACACACACACACACACACACACACACACATATATATATATATATATATACATATATATATATATACATATATATATATATATATATATATATATATATATATATATATATATATATATATATATATATATATATATATATATATATATATATATATATATATATATATATATATATATATATATATATATATATATATATATATATATATATATATATATATATATATATATATATATATATATATATATATATATATATATATATATATATATATATATATATATATATAATTGTTGATTGGTGAAAGAAAACGGAAGCATACCATATATATATGTCACATTTTTTGTTTCTTAATTACATTGTGTGAGCATCATCCATCATCCTATCCAGTGTATCCCGCTCTGAAAACTACGGGTAGGGTCTGAGGAGAGAAGAACATCGGCAACTCATACCCATGAAGAAGAGCGCGACCAAAATGGAGTTCCCCGGCTCGATAAATTGTGTGAGCTTATGCATACAAAATACATGGGATATTTTTCATCATAGCTTTTCATCAAAAAAACTTTCCTAGTCATAACTTTTACAACTGAGGTCAAATACAATAGTTGTATACACATTAAGTTTATTTAAGAAATGTTATTAAATGACGTAGTAATATACGAGATCTTATAAGACATTGTTGGTGAACTACACTAGAGGAATTTCTTTTGTGGTTCTTGTCTCATGATAAATTTTTAGCTAGTGGATTCACGCTACAAAGATATAATTTTTTGTCCTAATATTTACTTATCTCATTTTCATGTCTATAATGTGGTCTTGGGAAGATTTTAGTTTTTTGCATGTTAAAAGTTTATAATAGTAGAACCCTAAAACGTGAATTATTAGTAATAAATGAAGAAACAAATTGAATTGTATAGATAAAATAAAAAATATTATTAAAATGCATGCATGAGACTAATAGAATATAGTAATTTCATTTTTAAATCGGAAATGATGCAAAATAAAAAATCAACAATTGAAAATAAGGCAAATTCAGTAAAGCGAAAAAAATCTCAAAACAGATACTAAATTTGCTAGACCTTTTTTCAAAATAAAATGAAGGAAAGAATAATCTAAATTATTCATTATTTTCCTACAATAATCCGACCTATTGATTTGAAATTAGAAAATATTTTTGAAAATTTACATAAAAATTCTAAACATTTTTTTGACATTTAATTTTAATTTATCTTTTTTTTGAAAAAAAATAAAACTTGATATAGTAAGTCATCCGGTCACCAGGTTTACTGTAGGATAATGCCCCTCACAGTTCAGATTATTCATTGTTAATCAATACGTGGGATTATTGTAGGAAAATCATGAATAATTTGAATTATTCTAGATAATTTTTCCTAAATTGAAAATGCAAATAAAATGAATAAGATATCGTGTATCTCGATGAGAAAGAGAAAGCTAATGTGATTTTATATATAGAAAAAATAACCTATAAGAATAATAAAATTTATTTATGATTTTTCTACAATAATCCCACCTATTGATTAATCATGAATAAACCCAATTTTAGGGTGTAATTGCCTTAAGTAAAGTCAGATATCCAGATGACCTGCTAGAGTAGGTAAATTAAAAAAAATAAAATGAAAATTAATGTAATTTTAGAGAAAATTTTTGAAAATTAACATAAAAAATTATGAATAATAAAAGAATTAGAAAATTTTTATCACCAAAACTTGGCCGAGACGGCCTCAAGGTGAGACGACCCAATATTGCGGCCCAGATTGATGCGCGTGGCCTGCACGCGCCCGGTCCCTCCAACTTCCTTTTTTTTTTTTTGGCATCTTTTTAACTTCCAAAATTGAAAACTAATTTTTAGTTTTCATCTTAAGATAGTCAATTGTCCTCTTAAAATATTCAGTTGTCATCTTAAGATATTCATTTTTCATCTTAAAGTAATCTATTTTTCATCTCTTGATAGTCACTTCATTTTCATATTAAGATACTCAATTTATATATTAAAGTACTCAGTTGTCATCTTAAGATAGTCAGTTTATATATCAAAGTACTCATTTCGCCTCTTAAAGTATACACTTCACTTACTAAACTGCTATTTTAAAATACTCAATTGTGCTCTTAACATACTCAATTGTCCTCTTAAAAAAAATTGATGTACAATATCCATCAAACCAGACGCTGTTAAGAATCAAATTGAGGCTATTATCAATGAAACTGATACACTTTATTGGACAATTGATCCATTTAGTCTTAAAACTGATTGATATAAATGGACAATTGTCATTTAAAGTTTTCTTGAATGTAGTATACTATTATAATTCATGATATAATTTGACAATTGATTCTGTTATGGTAATATTTATTTATGTTATTTATTTAATTAATTTATTATCATTAATGACAGTCGTACTCTCTTTATTATCTGTTGACCTTGACTTCCTGGTTCCTTAAACTACCTAGCTTGATCACCAAGTAAATAACTGCCCACATTCTAAAAATAGCCACCATCATCCCACTATCTCCCATTATCCCATTATCCCACTATCTCCTGAAAATACTCATTCTTCAAGTATAAAATGAGTAACTTCTGATTTATTTATCATCTAACCTAGAAATCTCACACTGGTTCATTGCACTACACCTATACACAAATCCAGTGATCTCCCTATTCATCTAAAATCATCATCCTTCATAACCCTTATAATCCTGAATCTCCAATCTTCGTTTGTCGATCATATTATTATTATTTCCGTTATCTGACTTGAGCGTCGGAGTGCCCTTCCGGGAGATCACATCCCGGGTTAGGCTAACTTGTGTGCAGGCATAAGCTACAGACGAAACCGTTCGATATTTACAACAAGGCGATCTAGTTTCCTCACTACTACCTCCTCAGGTGATTCTCAAGCAGTGACATCAATTCAAGTTTCTTCGCAGAAACAGATTCATTCATAACTGATCATATTAGAAGCATAATTGATCATATTAGAAGCATAATTGAACATACTAGAAGCATAATTTGTAGAAACAGAACATCATATTAGAAGCATAACTGAAACATACTAGAAGCATAACTGATCATATTAGAAACTGAACACTTTAACCATGAAAATGAATGTGTTAAGATAGAAACTGATCATATTGCAGTTTACTCTCCCCTATAGGCGCGGCTTGGGCTGGGCCGTCTAACCTTGAGACGGTCTCGGCCAAGACCGGCTGAATTTTTATATGATTTTTCACATTTTTCAACACTCTATTTTAATTTGTCGTTTTTTAAAAAGATTTAAACAAGCTATGGCAAGTCATTAGGTACCGGGTTTACTCTAGGCAAATATCTCTTAAAATACAATAACATAAATGAAACATTAAAATGTAAAAAAGTAGCACAATAACGTAAAAGAGTAACATGATCAATTTTGAGATTTTTTCATTCTTATATTTATTATTTATTTATTTGTATATTTATTTATTTATTTATTTATTTATTTGTTTATTTATTAATTAATTAATTAATTAATTAATTTATTTATTTATACGTTTTAAATGATGTTATGTTAAAAAATTTATAGATATATCTTCAAGTAATCATAAGCTCGTATGAGGTTAACGAATTGATTCACCTATCAACTTTTTTGAAGTTGATCTGAAGCTTAATATTTCTGTCGTTTTAGCAAACTTGTTATATTTGACTTTTTACGTTGTTTAATTTGTTATTTTGATCATTTATAGATTGAATTATGCATGATTAAAAATTATAAAAATTAATATGATAAAAATATACGATTAGATGATTCAAATAATGCAAGATCCTACTTGATTATAATTTTTTAACACATTAACACCAATATATAAAATAAGCTTCAATGATTATTAATGCTACTAACCACAATGTAATAATACATCAAAACGGACGATTTATAAAAAAATGATTTTTTTTTTGCGATGCTAAAAATTCATGTACCTATAAATGGTTATTATCATGTATTATAAATATTTAATATATAATATACAATTACAATGCAACAAATTTGTTGAAAATTATATTCACTTCAAACTTCATTTATAAATTAAGCAAGAAGTATAGTATGACTTTACTTCTAAAAGGTTTGATTCCAAAATTATGGATAGCATAAGAATTTTATGGAGAAAAGCTTGGAATAAAAGAATATAGGAATTTTGACTTTCTATTACATATGTTCTAACTATCAATATCTTTTATAAATTTGACAAGACTAGCTCATTTTAAATCATATTCTTATAATTTCGGCAAAAATTTTACATTTTTTATGCTCAATTCACTAACAAGTTTTCTTATTACTATTTTGAATCAATTTACCTCTTATAGAGTCACTAATTTATGTGGCCTTTAAATTTTCTACCGATTAACCTTTCATCAAAAGCACGTAAAAATATATTCCTTAAAAACCATGTAAAATCAAATGAAATCAAATCAGATAAATGTCAATTGATTTATGACTTTATTTTTGGATACAATCAATTATATATAATACACTTTTAATTAAAAAATTAAACTATGATGTTAATACATATTTTCCCCGTTGTTTTGAAATTTTAATTTTTTTGTAGATGTTTATACTAATAATTTGTATGTTGCACGTGTTTTATACTAGTACAATATAATAAAAGAGTTGTGAATTAAAATTCCAAATGACAGCCTCACAATACAAGATAATTTGGCGAAAAATCAATTAGACACTTATTGCTAAGGTGTTTTTAAAAAACGTCAATTAATTTATGACTCTATTGTTGCTCTCTTATTCCCTCCAATTTAGCACTAATAACTCATTTGCTTTTTGGACACTATTCATCTCTTACTCTTAATTTGTATTTTATTATTAATCTATAAGTTAAAATATAGTCATGTGAAATCTTGTTTGATTCGTCTCAATGCAAGAATTATTTATATCAATTTTTCATAGTTTTTAATTATGCACATGTAAGATATTAATGATTGAATAAGTGCATTGGATAGAGTGTATAAAGTAAATGAGACATTAGCGGTGCATTGGAGGGAATTATAAGTTAAAACAAATAAAAATAGTTAAGGAAATAAATATAAAATGTTTTGACGTATCTTTTGTATTAGGGCGAGAAATAAGATCAGAAGATTATATAAACAAATATTTTGACTTAATTAACTCTAACTACTTTTGACATAATATAATACTATAAATATTATCATAAGTTCATATTCGTTGAATATTATATAATATAAATATAGTGTATTATACTGGTTAAATACAAGTAATGAGTTCATCCTAGCATGCAAAGGCTCTAACAATTTTAATTCATATTCGACTTTTAAATTTCCCAACTCATGTCATTGCCCGTCCTGTTTAGGTCGTCAGAGTGTTACCGAAGTTTGGAGGAATTAACATAGGAGAGCTAATCCCAAGGCAACCTCCGACCAAAGACGTTGCCTGTCCTGTTCGGGTCGACATAGGTAAAGTATGCATACCCCCATGGTGATCGTATTGATCCAAACAACCATGGGAACGATAATGATAATAGTTCCAAGTCCAATGTAATAAACCCATAGGGTAATAAACTAGATCATCCTCAATTTTCAACTTTAACTCCTTCCAAATTATTTGAGGTGTTTAAGCCTTAAGTGATATACCTTATCACATCATAGAATGAAAAAACATTACTTTACAAAACCAATTATAAAAGTATGGCCTAAGCGTGTACCTTAGTAGCACGACAGTTCAACACAAAGCAATCACCGTACATACAAAGTCTCAACCTCTTATGAACCGAGGTCCAAACACAAACATACATACAAAAAAATCACGTATTAGTACGTCTTGACACATCTAATTGACGCTATGCCATCAAGACATTACTATACTTCTAGTATAAATCATAAAACCTAATGTTCTTAATTTTAAAAAATCGAGCAGTTACTTTACATCCCTATTTGAAAAGTTTAGAAAATTGAAACAGAAAATCCAACTTCGCCATTGCGTATGGATGGAATCAATTACACTGGGTACCAAATTTCATAATTTCTAACACCCATTGGCACTACAACAAACTTAGCTTTTTGCGACATTGGATTTAAAAATGCCACTGATTTATATTTTTAGTGTAATAATTATTGATTTTTATTTAAAGTTCCACCATAAAGTGATTTAGCGACACTTAATTTGATCTTTAATGGCAAATGTAATTGTCACTATAGTCTATAGTGGCATTTGTGAGAAATGTCACTAGATCCTATGTCGCTAAAAGCTTTAGTGTTATTTTAATATGCTGCTAAAAGCTCTATTAAATGTCACTAAATCCTCTATATTATAAGAAATTTGTAATAGCGACATTTAAATTAAATGTCGCTAAATATATCCCAATAAATGCAAATTGTGTTGTAGTGTGGCTATTTTAATTAATTTTGGTGTTTAAAAGACGACTTTTAATCCATTCGGGAGCGAAACGACGAACGAAACGCACTCAAACCCCGAAGAGCTGGGGCACGACTTCTAAGGTAGAAAAGGTTCTTTCCAGATTCGTATATTTTTCAAATAATTAAATCCTTTTAATTCCGTCTCAATATTCAATGGTTTTCAATCGCAACACATAAAACATAACACCACAACACAAGTTACCAGTACCCTTTAAACAAAATAGTTAAATCAACCAAAATTATACAAGTAACAAATTTCACAAAACAAAAATATGCATACTTACATATAGACAAAACTCCATCGCCATACACAAACTTGAAACAAAAATATGATCATTCTTTTTTTTAAAGATAAATATAAACATTCTTTAAAATAACATATTCACATCAATTATCTATTTTTTTCCTATACATATAAATTAAAAATCTTGAACATAATTTTTCAAACAAATTGAAATATTACTAAAAAATTATGAATTATAATGACTAAATCAAACATAGGTTTACACATAATTCTTCTTACAAATTGAGATTTTGTAAAAGGTCACGATTTCATAAAAACTACATAAACTAAAAGTATAAACACAATTCTTCAAACAAATTTAAAATTTGTTTTGTAGTGTTTGACAACAAGTATTTCATTTCAAATTTTGAATTTTAATTATGAAATCATAAATGAAAAATTTGAGAATGACAAGGTTTTGGTAGTCATTCTCAAATTCTCAACTTTAACTACTTCAAAAACAATGGTAGAATTTAATTAAATTTGAATTTTTTTGATTTGCCAAAGAATAAATTTGAGTCAATTCTAAATTTCGAAATGAAAGTATCGTTCCCAAACATGACATAATTAAGAATTCATAAAATCTACGACACATAAAAGCATAATCATAATCCTTCTAACAAATAACTCTTGTTAAAGGAATATGAATTTGTTGGCTCTCTTATGTTTTGATGATGACTACATTTAATATAAACAAATATGTTTTAGAGATTGTATGCAGGATAAAATCTGGTCTTGATAAAGATTGTTGATAGTGTCTATGACTTGGGCCATGAACATTGTACATGTCAAACATATCCAAGAAAGTTAGTTAAAGAGATCGCTTAGGATGCCAAATATAGGAGTATACTTTTCCCAAGTTTGATGATTTGACGATACTTGTTGATGGAGACAGTATTCTGTTCTCAAGACTCAAGTTTTGAGAAGACTTTAGCTGTAAATTACGTACAGGCCCGGTTTTTATGGTAGGCCAGGTCTGCAAATGCCTAGGGCCCAAAATATAAGGGGCCCGAAATATATAAATACTTCTATATTTAAAAAAAGAAAAAAACTAAAAGTTACCTTTTTCGTCATGAAACGCGTGCCGCATCCCAATTCCCATACTCCCATTACGCCATTAATTACTACTCCAGTAATCTTTAGAAGAAGACTTTCCATCTTCTAATTTCATTCTCGTTCTCGGCTAAATCAAAGCCCTTTCCCAAACCCCCAAATTTCATAATATTCCTAATACATCTAATTTTGAGTTTTTTAATTTTTTTTTTCCCAATTTCATTTATTATTATCTTTATCCCTATTTTTCAACTAAAAACCCACTGATCATTTTTCTTTGGCTCACTGCTTGTTGTTTTCTCTCTCAATTTTTCTCAGTATGAGTTTGTCTGTCCTGATCTATCATTTTTATTGTTTTTTGTTTGATTTTTTTTTTTGAAAATTTGGAATATATATTAATAAAAAGAGGAAGAAACACCACACTGTGACTTGGGACCCCCAAATCCGCCGGCATAAAAAAACCCCCGTAGGGAAAAAAGCCATTGGAAGAGAGAGACCAAGAAACAGGCCACCCAAAACAACATAAGGGTGGGCTATGCCAAAACGAAAAACAAATAAACACCATATTGAAAGGTCCTAGCACCTAACACCTAGTACCTAACACCTGGAACTAGAAACACCAAAAAGAGTTTAAACAAAAAACTCTAGATATGTAGGGCAAAAAAACCACCATGGGCACCACAAACACCAAATCGCAAGGGGACGGAAAAATCTTCATCTGCAAGGGGCCACCAGAAAAGCTTCCATAAAACACCACGAGCTCAAAATCAGTAAAAACCATCAAACACCTTGGAGACAACACCATCAAAAGGAACACCATTGAAACACCATAAGCTTTTAACACCAAGAGAATACCCAGGCCACCATCTTCAAGAGACGCCCACCAATTCGATAACAAGAGCTATATCGACACCACGAGGCTTCAACCAGAAAAATTTTGTTTGATTATTTTAGGGTTTTTATAGATTTTTAATTCGAATTTATACTTATTTTGAAATGGTTTGAATGAATTAAGGTAAAAGATATGCATACTGATTACTGATTTTTATGTATACTAATTTCTTATGCAGAATTTTGCAATTTGGTATTTTGGCAAAATTTTAATGGTTATTTGAATTTTGAAAGCACATATTCTGCATTTTATCAGGTGTTATTGTTCCTTACTCTATTTATACAAGATGTTGCCTAAAAAATACTTATCTGGGTGTAAAAAAAGAAAAAAGAAAAAAAGAGAAGAGGAACTAAAAAAACACAACAAGGAGCTCTTGATAAATTTATTTTTAGAGCAAGACCTTCTCATGATAATTTGAATATAAATGAATCTTTACATGATGATATTGGTAAAAATACTAATTTGGTTGATGATGTTAATGCTAATGAATTTTTGAATAATAATATTAATGAAGATGATGTGAATGTTAATGAAATTTCTAATAATAATGTCAATGAACGAAGATGATGAAATTGATAATTTAAGTGAGCCTCTTGATATGCAAGATAATGTAAAAACTACCTCACCTATGGATTCTTATGATCCCAAAGATTGGGATAATCTTGATATTAAATCGAGAGACATTATTATAGAAAAGGGGCCTATTAGAGAACTAAATCTTAATTTTCCGTTTGATGATAATGGTAGACATTTTTCTTATTCCTATTTTGTTCGAAAATTGAGTAATGGTGAGGTTAGTGATCGAAAGTGGTTAATTTATTCAAAAAGTGTTGACAAAGTCTTTTGTTTTTGTTGTAAATTGTTTAAGTCCGCAAATAATCGAACTTTGTTAGCAAATGAGGGTTTACGTGATTGGCAACATATTAACATTAGACTAAAAAAAACATGAAATTAGTGTACAACATATGATTAATATGAATACTTGGAATGAATTGAAAAAAAGATTGAATAAAAATCAAACAATTGATAAAAGTTTACAGGAAGAGATTACGAAAGAAAAAGAATGTACGAGACAAGTTTTTTTAGGATATTATGTGCTATAAAATATCTTGGTACACATAACTTAGCTTTTAGAGGATCCAATGACAAACATTATCAAGATAGTAATGGCAAGTTTTTGGGATTGGTTGAAATGATGGCCGAATTTGATATTGTAATGAAAGATCATGTTAGACGTATTCAAAATAGTGATATTCGTAATCATTACCTTGAGCCCAAAATTCAAAATGAGTTGATTTCTCTTTTGGCTCAAAATGTTAAAGGTACTATTGTTAAGATCATTAAGGAGGCTAAATATTATTCTATTATTCTTGATTGTACTCCAGATATTAGTCATAAAGAACAAATGACTTTAATCATACGTTGTGTAAACATGTCAAATCTTAAGATCGAGGAGTACTTTATAGAATTTTTGAATGTAGATGATACTTCTGGTTTGGGACTTTTTAATGTTTTACAAGATGTCTTGAAATCTCTGGATCTTAATATGAATGATGTAAGAGGTCAAGGTTATGATAACGGATCAAATATGAAAGGAAAACATCGAGGAGTTCAAAGTCGATTTCTTGAAATTAATCCAAGGGCCTTGTACATGCCTTGTGCTTGCCATAGTTTGAACCTTATTGTGAGTGATATGGCCCATTCTTGTGAAAAAGCTATCTCATTTTTTGGAATTAATATTGTTCAACGTGTATATTCTTTATTTTCGAGCTCTATAAAAAGATGGGATATTTTACTTGAGAATGTTCCAGGATTAATCGTGAAGTCTTTATGTAATACTCGATGGAAAAGTAGGATAAAAAGTATTAAGGCTATTAGATTTCAAACTCCCCAAATAAGAAAAGCTTTGTTAAAACTATTTGAATCTTGTGAAGATGCAAAATCAAAGAGTGAAGCTAAGAGTTTGGCAAATGCACTTAATAAATTTGACTTTATTCATGGTATGGTGATTTGGTATGATATCTTATTTGTTGTGAATATGGTAAGTAAAAAATTGCAATCTAAGTCCTTTTGCATTGACACTTGCATACAACAAGTAAGAGGCATACTAATATCTTTTAGAAATTATAGGGAAGAAGGTTTTGCTACTAGTTTAAAAATTGCTAAAAGTATTATTGCACTAGAAATGGGTGTAGAGGCAAATCATCTTGCTAAACGTCGTGTAGTTAGAGAAAGACAATTTGATGAAATTGGTGAGGATGAACAAATTCAATCTCCAGATGATATATTTAGAATTGAGTACTTTTTTGTAGTTGTAGACATAGCAATCTCTTCTTTGGAAACAAGATTTGAGCAATTGCAGACATTTGAAATAATTTTGGAGCTTTGTTTAATTCAAATAGGTTGAAAGCATTGAATAATAATGAATTGAGAGACTTTTGTGCTAATTTTCACTCGACATTTTTTCATGCTGATTCGTCTGATGTTGATTTTGGAGATTTTTATTCTGAGTTAAAAGTTTTACAAATGACACTACCAAATGAATCAATGTCTGCTATTGATATTCTTAAGTTTTTAAAGTATGCGGATTGCTATCCAAATGCTTTAAGTGCTTATAGAATTTTTTTAACTTTGCTCGTAACTGTGGCATCAGCAGAAAGAAGTTTTTCTAAGCTAAAACTGATTAAAAGCTATTTGAGGTCTACAATGTCACAAGAGAGATTGAATGGTTTGGCCATATTATCAATTGAAAAAGATTTATTAGCGAAAATTGATACCGATGTTATTATTAATGATTTTGCTTCTAGAAATGTTCGCAGAAATAAGTTTTTGTGATTTTTTTGCTTTATCATTGTAGGTGATGATGATACAAGGAGATTTTTCTAGGATTGATGGGGGCGATAAAGATTGAAGGAAAATGATTATAATTTGCTTTATTACTTGTTTTGAAGTAGAATTGTAAAAATTTATGAATATTACGTATTTTATGTGAATTTTCTGTATTTTCTTGATGCGAAATTATATTTTGAAATATTATAGAAGGGGCCCCATTTTTATATTTTTCCTAGGGCCCATGAAATGCCAAGAACGACACTAATTACGTAGAATATATTTTTCTAATTTTTAGTTGATGTAATGGTTAAAATTAATTAGTTGCATTATTTGTTTAATTACTTAGTTGGCAAAATATTTTTATAAACACCTTAAAATTAACGGTACACTTTCTAAAAGTGGAGAACACTTCTCCTTATTTTTTCCACAAAAATAGGCTTGCAATATGGGTTTGATTGAGAAATAACTATTTTGCCTATTTTTAGAAAAATAACACCATAGCTTATTTAGTTGGATTCAAGTATGCAACTTACTCTCCCTTAATTTTAGGATTAAGTAAGTAGTTGGTAGTTATTTAATTTATCATGCTACGTTGAGCTCCTTTATAAAAGGAGTGATTTTTCCTAACGGTTTTTTTAAGAGAGAGTGTCCATACGTGAGATCAAATAAACAAGAAAAATATTTTGCTCCATAAATTGCCAATTAACTTATAATATTTTCTTGTGCAGCTCTGTAATTTTATGCTTAGAGAAATTGGACTTTGTAAAGGGAAATTTGAGAGAATTGTTTTAACTAGACTTAGGGAAGTCTGGGGGAGAAGAGAGAAGCTACGAGTGAAGCAAGAGAAGGAAAACGTGAAAAAGAAGGAGAAAGAGAAGCAGAGGAGAAGGAGAAAGAGAAGTGACTAGTTGTGTTTATTGTTTTATGTAATTGTAACTAATTGCCTAAAATATAGTTTAAGAATTTTGAAATCCCGGGGGGTCGTGCTTTTTCCTTATATTTAGGCCTAGAAGGTTTCCACATAAAATTTTATTGTCTCCTTTGTCTTTTTCGCTTTAAGTTAAAGTTTTAATTCCGCATTCTGATTTCGTAAAAATAAGGCAAAAATATTTAGACTTGTTAAACAACAATTCACCCCCATCTTGTTGTCATTCACCATCTCTAAACGTTTTTACAATTGGTATTAGAGACCTATTCCTCATTTGATCGCGAAACCCTAGGTCTTTGTATTTTAGAGATGTTGAATATGAATGAATGAATTGAAGAAGGGTACTCTACTCAAAGGCCGCCTATGTTCGAAAGAAAGTTCTATTCTTATTGGAAGAATGGGATAGAAATCTTCATTAAAGCCGAAAACTATCAGGTTTGTAGAGTTATTGAAAATAGAGATTTTAAGGTAACAACTACTAACTCTAATAGTGAAACTATTCCTAAACCTATCACATAATATAAAAAGGAAGATTTTTCATAAAATGGAGATGAATGCTCTTGCCATCAAATTACTTCACTATGATCTTAGACCAAATGAACATAGTCGCATTATGGGTTGCAAATCTGCCATACAGATTTGGGATTTGTTAGAAGTTACCGACAAGGGTACAAGTGAAGTAAAGCAATCCAAGATAGACTTGTTGATGTCTAAATATGAACGGTTCGTATGAAACCTAGAGAAAGCATCCAAGAGAAGTTTATTAGGTTCACCAATATCACAAATGAACTTGTTTCTCTTGGAAGACACATTTCTGCTGATCATAGGTCAGAAAAATTCTATAGTCTCCCTTAAGATCAACGTTGGAGAGCCAAAGTCACAGCCATCTAGGAATCTAAAGATTTCACAAAATTCAATCTGGAAGAGCAGGCTTGTTCCCTTTATGACTCATGAATTGCATTTGAGAACAACAGACAGTTCCAGAAACAAAGGTTTGGCTCTGGTAGTGAATGATCATGAAGAGTTAGAATGCGATGAAGAGGAGGCTGCTATGTTGGTACGAAAATTTAAGAAATTCTTCAGTAACAATAGATATGCCAATCAAAGAAACAACAAAGAAAAGAGATTTGCAAATTCCAAGTCTAACTACGAATGCCACAAAGACAGTGGATGTTCCAAGCACATGACATGTGATGAATCAAAATTTCTCTCACTAAAAGCCTATGATGGAGGAACTGTGACCTTTGGTGACCACTTCAAAACCGCTTGAATTAATCCATATGAATCTTTATGGGTTTATGAGAATTCAAAGCCGTAGTAACAAACATTATGTATTTGTTATTGTTGATGATTGTAATAGATTTACATGGACTATATTTTTAGTTAGTAAAGATGAGGTTTTCAATGAATTCATTTCTTTTGCTAATAAAACACAAAAATCTAGTAATAATCAACTTATTAACATTAGGTCAGATCATGGTAAAGAATTTGAAAATTCAAGCTTTATGGATTATTGTAATGAGCATGGCATTATTCATAATTTTTCCGCACCTAGAACACCACAACAAAATGGTGTACTAGAAATAAAAAATAGAACATTAGAGGAAATTGCTAGAATCATGTTAATTGCTAGTGGTCCCCCAAAGAATTTTTTGGCCGAGGTTTTTAACTGCATGTTATATTTTAAATCATGTATTAATTAGACCTATCACTTTTAAGACACCTTAAGAATTTTTTATAGGGCATTCGTAAAGAAAAAACTTATGTTGTGGACCTCTACACTATTCCCAAAACCAAGTTGATTTTTCTCAGTGTTATAGAAGATGACCTTCTACTTTGGCATAAACGTTTAGGTCATGTGAGTTTTTCTTTGCTTAATACTTTAAGATCAAAAGACCTAATAAGAGGATTGTTGTCCCTTAAATTCCAAAAAGATGAAGTTTTTGATCCTTGTGCCAAAGGAAAACATGTTAGGTCGTCCTTTAAACCTAAAAATGTCGTGACCGCCTTAAAGCCACTTGAATTAATTCATATGGATCTCTATTGACCTATGAGAATCCAAAGCTATTGTGGGAAACAATATGTATTTGTAATTGTTGATGATTACAGTAGATTTACTTATACTATATTTTTAGTTAGCAAAGATGTGGATTATAATGAGTTTGTTTATTTTGTTAATAAAGTACAAAAATCTAGTAATAATCAACTTGTTCATATTAGATCAAATCATGGTAATAAAGAATTTGAAAATTCAAGCTTTATGGATTATTGCAATGAGCATGGCATAAGTCATAATTTTTCCGCACCTAGAACATCACAACAAAATGGTATGCTAGAAAGAAAAAATAGAACATTAGAGGAAATGGGTGTAATCATGTTAAATGCTAGTGGTCTCCCTAGAAATTTTTGGGCCGAAGATGTTATTACTGCATGTTATATTTAAATCGTGTATTGATTATACCTATCACTTCTAAGACACCGTAAGAATTTTTTAAAGGTGTAAAACCAAATGTCTCCTATTTTCGTGTATTTGGCTGTAGATGCTTTGTTCATGTTAATGGAAAAAGAAATATAGGAAAGTTTGATAAAAGAAGTGGTGAAGTAGTATTTCTTGGATGTTCATATAATAGTAAAGTTTATAGAGTTTACAATAAAAGAACAATGTGTGTTGAAGAATCTGTTCACATTATTTTTGATAAACTAACTTTATGACAAGTGAACAAGAAACAGGTAATTTTAAAATAAGTCTTGCAAATTTGGAAGATGAAGAAAATATACATAAAGAGCAAGATTAAAGAGCAATTGGAGAACAACACATTCAAGAAGAAACCAAAGTACCTGACCAAGAAGAAGAACAACCGGTAAATGAGGACCAACAAGGTGTTCCCAATCCAGCTGTTCCCATAAATGTAAAGAATGATCAAATTGAAGCTGAGCAGAATGTCAATCAAGTCAGTGAGCTTGTTTCCAACACTGTTCCTACAAGAGAATTTGTGCACAAGCCGTGGAAACATCAAAAATCGCATCCACTTGATTTGATCATTAGTAATCTGAATAAGAGCATATAAACCAGATCCCAAATGAGAAATGTATGTGCACACTTTGCGTTTCTCTTAACAATGAAACCCGAAAATCACGAAGAAACCTCACAAGATTCCGAATGAATTGTTGTCATGCAAGACGAGTTAAATAAATTTGAAAGAAATAAAGTAGGGCATCTAGAACCGAAACCAAAGCACAAGAAGGTAATTGGATTAAAATGGGTTTTTAGAAACGAAGTGGACGAACATGGAATTGGAGCCAGAAACAAATCAAGGCTTATGGTTAAGGGGTACAACTAACAAGAAGGGATTGACTATACAGAGACATTTACTCCAATAGCAAGGTTTGAGGCTATCAGAATTCTAATTTCTTTTGCTGCTTTTATAAATTTAAGTTATATCAAATGGATGTGAAATGTGCTTTCTTGAATGGTTTTCTTGATGATGAAGTCTTTATGGAACAGCCCCCTGGCTCCAAAAATCCTTCTTTTTTGATCATGTCTATAATCTTGATAAAGCTCTTTATGGGCTAAAACAAGCTCCTAAGCAATGGTATGAAAGATTGTCCAAGTTTTGATTTAAAATGATTTTGTTAGAGGAATGAATGATAAACTTTGTTTTTTAAAAATAGAGGTTATGATATTTTAGTTGTGTAAATTTATGTTGATATTATTTTTGGTGTCACCAATGAATTGCAATGTAAAGAATTTGTATGAGTGCTGAATTTGAAATGAGTATGATGAAATAATTAAATTCTTCCTTGGATTGCAAATTAAACAAAGGCCTAATGGAATCTTATTCATTAACAAAAATATTTTAAAGAACTTTTCAAGAAAAATGGTTTAGATAGTGCTAAAACAAACCACACACCTATTGTTACAAATGTAAGATTAGATGAAGATACAAATGGTATTAATGTTGATCAAACTTTGTATAGAAGTAAGATTGAATCCTTATTATATTTAATTGCTAATAGACCCGATATTGCGTTTAGTGTTGGTTTGTGTGCTAGAATTCAATCAAATCCTAAAGAATATATCACATCACACCGCAATGAGAAGAATTATGAGATATTTGAAGGGACAGATGACTTGTCCATATTATATCGACAAAGTGATGTCTATGATTTGAAAGGTTATAGTGATGCAAACTATGCAAGAGATCTTGTAAACAGGAAAGCACCTCAGGTATGGTACAATTCCTTGGCTGTTGTTTGGTGTCTTGGTGTTCCAAGAAACAAAACACCATTGCATTATCCACCGCTGAAGCAAAATATGTGGAGCAGCAGCTTGTTGTTCCCAAATGCTTTGGATCAAACAACAACTAAGAGACTTTGGTATTCAGTATGATTGTTCATAATTATTGTGGTAATACTAGTGCCATATGCATATCTAAAGTTCCCGTGCATCACTCTAGGGTTAAGCATATTCATATAAGACATCATTTCCTTAAGGATAATGTGGAGAATAAAAATATAACAGTTAAGTATGTCAATACTAATGAGCAAATAGGAGATATAATGACTAAACCAGTTCCAAGGGAACAACATGAAAAGACGAGGCTGACACTTGGAATAATCAAGCTCCACTAAAGTTTATGACAAGCGTTCCCCTAGAAGCAAAAAACAAAAATTAGAATTGTCGATTCATCCAAAAAATCATGATTAAGAAATTAATCATTGAAAGGTTATGCAGTTATTTAAAGTATTTGCTATGGATGCTTTCTTGAATGCATGTTTAAATTGATCAGACCAAAGCAGCATGTGTTTGTTCTATGTGTTATTTTAAAATAGAGGGAAAATGAGGACATTTTTATTTCTTATTTTCGATTTCTTTTTTTATTTTCAAAAATCCCAACATTATTATTAAGGAAAGATTGTCGGGAATAATAATCCATACTTTTAACTTTTTCCTGTGTATAACCCCTACTTTTGATTATTCATAAATAATCCAAACTTAACACTATTTTTACTCACAACACCCCCTTCTCAAAACTAACCGGCTATAGTAGGTGGACTCAATTTGTCCCTTACAACCTTCTTCTTTCATTCTAAATTACACTTCTAAAAACAAATCCCCAATTCATTTCAGCAAAAATTTCTAGGGTTCATGCCAAAAGCCCTAATTTTGCATCAATACCTCGTAGGGCAAGCTTAAATCTGGTGTTTGTAATCTTTTTCTTCATTAAAATGGTAAGCTTCTATTCTCATGGAGTTTAGTTTGTATTCATTTTGATTTTCTGTGCGAAAATGTTGTTTGGGAAAATGGTAAGCTATAGTGTAATTATGATTCGAATTGTTGTTTGGATTCGTTTGAATGGTGAATTGTGCTTATCTTCAAAGTTCTATTCTCCACATTTGGATTTTGTGTGCTAAAATGTTGTGTGTATTAATTATCTTCATACACCATGTACGAAAATGCTAAATTTCATCATAATTCTACATAATGTGAGAATCTAATCATTCATGAGTGATTAAATGTTTAAAATTAATCTGTGGATTACTGTGTGCTTAAATGATTTTCTTGATTTTTCAATTTTTTTGTTGCATTTATAGGTTGATATACTTGATTCATTTACTATAAAGATTTGGTATGGTGGTAAATTCAAAAGGACTGGGGTTGGTTTGGAGTATTTGGGTGGGGAATTTCGAATAGTTATCGTTGATTCCGATTTAATTTCGTGGTTTGATTTTGATGAATTAGAGGCATATAGTAGTCATACCCCCTTTGGCAGGTGAAAGACATTGCCCAAAAGCTAATATCCCCTCCTCCCTCCTATTAAGCTTGGACTTGGTAGACCTAGGAAAAATAGGATCAAGTCATCCCACGAGGATCCTAAAAATCCATGATGTTGACCAAACATGGTGTACAAATGACTTGCAAAATATGTGGTCTTGTAGGACATAACCAGAGGAAGTGTCCTGACAAAGACACTGTGACTGAAGCCCCATCACCACCAAAAAGGGGAAAGGGTAGACCAAGAAAGAGTATTGTTGATGCCATACCACAACAACTCCTTTGCACCATGACATATCTGTTCAACGAAGTCAATTAGGTAGTGGAAATAAACGTCTAAGGGGTAGTCAAGGGAGTAGAGGAAAAGGCAGGGGAGCTTCTAGAAGAACTGCAATTGTTAGGGATGGTTCCACTATCAGTAGAGGTGTGACTAAAGTACTGAAAATTGTTTTCATTATAATGTAGACTATTAAGTACTGAAAATTATTTGTTTTGACTACTAATTCAATTATCTCATTCATGCAGAATTCGAGCATATCTTCTGAAGCATTGTTGAATTGTTCTACACAAGCATCAATCTCCAATTATCCCAATAATTAGTAGTAGAATAGTTAATTAGTCAAGTAATGCTATGTAATGGTAGTTACTTTTGAAATGTAATGGCAATTAATTTTTGCTAATTGTAGTCGCCTATCACTTATTTTGATGTGTATGGTATGGAATGTAAAGTATGTATTAACACTTTAGCTGCCTAACACTTAAGAAGTGATATTCAAATGTAATGGCAATTAGCTTTTGCCAACTTTCTATGTATGTAAAAACGTATTAGTTGCCCATCACAAAATGATACCATTCCATTAAATTTCAAAGTAGTTATTACAATTCACATTCAGTACAACACAAATAAAATTGAAGTGAAAAACATCCATGAGAACATAAGCACCACGACAATGACTTTAACTAAAGTTGCTTGCTTCATAACTTCAATTTTGTGGACATCCACTTCATTCTTAAAAGTGTGTTTTTTAAGCTTTAATTTTTGAATTTTCTTCTTCAAGAGTTGAATTTCAGGTTCTAAGCAATCCAATGTTCCAATTTAATTTTCTTTGGAAACAACATCATTTTCCCACTCAAAAAATTGCAATCGGCATCCTACAATTACAAATGTTCATCAAAATATAATCTGAAATTCAATAGATGTATACAATAAAGCATAAATAAATACTTATAGGTCATTTTGGACATGAATACAACTGTTCTCCAGCACGAAAATCCTTCTTCGCCATTATCAATTTTGCAACAAATCCATGCTCAAATTTCAAACTCTTATTCAAATTTGAACTTCTACTATATGCTAAAGAACAATGAGAGTTCATTTTTGTTAAAAAAAAAAGAAACAAGGAAAAAATAAGAGTGATTGGAAGCTTTGAACTTTCTCTCTCTAAGGTTAGGGACTTAGGCTTAAGAATGGAGGAATAATTGAGACATTGAGGATGAAGATGGCAACAGCAGATATAAGAAGAATACAAGTCATTTGGCAGCTCTTAACTTGCTACAACCGGTCAGTTTTGAGGAGGGAGTGTTGTGAGCAAAAATAGTGTAAAGTTCGGATTATTTATGAATAATCAAAAGTAGGGGGGTTATTCACATGAAAACGTTAAAAGTATGGATTATTCCCGACAATTTTTCCTATTATTAATTGATAGATGGTCAACGTAAAATATTTATTTAGTGGGAGTCGGATCATCACCAAATAAAATGTTTCAAAAATCGTTACTACCGTCGATTCCATGAACATACCCACTAAGTTTTCATTATCCACCTTGTTACACTTTTCATTAATTAAATGGAAAATGGAAAAATTAAGATCCTTGAATAACTTTCTCCATAACCGTCTTTACACCCTTATAAAATAACCCACTCACTCACGTCACATCGCTCAATCACACACTAAACCCTCATATCAATTTACACCCTACTCATTACCTACCCAATCACACCATCACTATCACTCACACCTCCATTACTTCTTCTTCTTCACTTTCTTTTACCCACCATGAAATCACTCAAAGTCAATACCTCAAACAAGAAAACACGAAAATCAACTCAACTGAAACCATTAAAAGTCATACACCCATCACCATTGATCATTGCACCACCATCTTCTTCATCGAAAGTAAAACAATCCGAACCACCTAGTTCATCAACCATGCATGCCGGAACAAAACGCCAAAACACAACAACCAAAGGAGGATCATCATCCAGGCCTACCAAGAAAATAAAGAACGTTGATCCCAACTGTCCCGAAGAAATTGCTAAAGAAATGTTCGTGGATTTTGGACTTGACAAGTATTGCTATGACTATACTCCTTTCCCTCCAACTTCACGCCATTCTTAAAAACCAAAATTTGGAAACTTTGAGGTTTGATTTTTTTTTGCAACCCAATTTACCCTAACCTTATACGTTAATTTATTTCAAAATTTTCAATTAAAAATGGGATTTGTTCAAGTGCTCTTAAGGAGAATAAATATAGAATTAATTAATTGCATGATGATTCTAGTGATGAGGATGAGGAGTCTGATGAAGAAAACGATGAAGAAAAAAGAAAAAGAAAAAGAGGACCGAAAGGCTGATAATGTAACAACCTGACTTACCGTTGACTGAGCAAGTCAAGTCATCACGGGGTTTACTAACCCAAAAATTCAAATCTTAATTCCAAAACTTGCGCAAAAGAGTCTTTAGTTCTAAGTCATAACTAAATCAACTAATTTCCAATCCAAACGTCTATCTAAATCATAAAGCAATCATAAAAGTCTTCATAAGAGTCTAACATAGCCAATACAGTCTAAACCAATATACAATTACCAAAACCTAATACAAACTACCAACTATAGGTGCTCAGCTCATGCTAACATCCTTGAAGCTCTAATCAACTCCGTTAACCCATCGTTCCCGACCGGTTCCGTTCTGTAAGCAATCTAAAAGATGAAAACAACAGGGAATCTGATAAACTGAATGAGAAGTAACAATCCAAAACACAAAACATAGCAGTTCAAAACATAGGTTTAAAAGCAACATCCTTTTCCTAAATCTATGTGCGCACAGGGAGTCTAGTTTGAGAGGTGCCCCATAACTCTATGACTATGTCGCTCTCGGGTGAGGCTAGTCAATATTTGAATGACAATTCACCTCAAAAACAGGGAGTAGGGAACAATGTTCCTCAACTCCGTCAATGGTCAGCTCGCAGCTCGATCCATTAATCATATCATAATCAACAAAATCAATCATATCCAAATCATCATCAATAATCAACAGTTCAAAACAATTTGATAATGAAAAAATTTTCAAAACAGTAGCTTGGCCAAGCCCTTTAAGGGACTGCCACTACTCACCAAATCCGACGCTTCTTATAGCCAAGATCAATTCACCGCTATCAACTAGAACGGTTCCTCGACGTAGTCGTCTCCTGGAGCATACAAATATAAATCACACACTGGCACACAAAATGCGATACTACAAGCTAGGTTATATGACTCGATGCATCTCCTCCTACGACTGTAGCTTAACCAAGACTCAAATAACTAAATCAAGAACACTAATCATCCAATATTCCATTACTTTTAGATAAATCTAAAAAAGACCCATAAAATTAATATTTTCATACAAACAATCAAGATTCAACAACTTATCCCAAGATCCAATAATTTACTACTAATTGTCACTTAGTCCAATTCGTATACCATAAAGACTTTATAATCCAATACTCAAGAATTGTTCATGTATATCCAAATCAATAACCCTCAAAAGAATCCAATAATCCGTTCAAGAATATCAAACTATCCAACGAATATAAAATCGGTATTTTTATCCTACAATCAATGATTTCTACAAAATTCCACTAATTCAATCAAGAACCTCAAATTATTCAAAATTTTACCATTTCCATAATTCTCATAATCCACATATACATCACTAGCCTTGTAAAACCAAGACATTACATAATCTACTATTAAAATAAACTAATATTAAATTATCATCACACACACTTACTAATAACACACTTTTCTAATTTCTTAATACGACTCATATAACTAATTTATATAAATTGTCCAAGATTCAACCAAAACTCACAATTAGGGTTTAAAACATGTTTTAAAGAATGTTCAAGAAAGTATGCCAATGAAATGGATCCCAAATTAACAAGAGTATAAACCATAAGGAAAGCAAAAAGAAAAGCAACAAGAAGGATTACCTTCTGTGACGGCAGCAAGAATCACATCAAACAAATGAAGTCAGATTTGGAAATGATTTATGGCTTGAATCTTGATGTTTAATTAGTAGGACTAAAGCTCACCAATTTCCCCCATTTTCGGCAGAAATTAGAGATACAGGGAGCAAGATTCGGCTGCTTCACATTCGTTGGGGTTCAAATTCAAAGGAGAGTGAGAAATACGAATCAATAAGATATAATCTTCATAAAACAAACACGGATGGAGATAAATTGATTATTTACCTTAAAAGAAAACACGAAGGAGAGAAGAACTGCAGCATAGGCCTTCGAATCAGAGAAGAAGAATGGTGTGAAGGAGTTCCATGGCTGCCTGCTTGGTTTATGTGAGAGCGAAGAAGAGAGAATGGAGGTACTGGTTTCTTTCGAAAATATCAGAAGAAGGTTTGGGGGGTTTTGTTTTATGGTACACGAAGAAGAAAAGGAAATAGGTGGTTCGGGGTTCTTTTTGCTTGGGTCTTTTTTCACAGGAAAGAAATAGAAGGGGTGGGTTTGTTATTTGTTTTATTTTTCTTTTTTTATTATTATTATTATTATTATTATTATTATTATTATTATTATTATTATTATATTATTATTATTATTATTATTATTATATTATTATTATTATTATTATTATTATTATTATTATTATTATTATTATTATTATTATTATTATTATTATTATTATTATTATTAATATTATTATTATTATCACCCATGTAAATAACCGTACTCCACGTGTCATTGTCGAATTTATTTAAATTACTCAAATTATTTATTTATTTAAAAAAAAACGAATGTTACAGATAAGTAGGACCGGGAGCCTGTTCCCATAGCCACTCAAGAAGAAGTAGAAGCTGGTTCCCAAGGGGCACGAGAGGAAGCTTAGGAACAAGGGGAATAGGTAGAAGCGTTAAGTGAGAGGCAAGCCTTAAGGAAGAGAAGGATGAGGAACTGGATGAGGATAATAATGTTAATGATGATGATGATTCTAGTGGTGAGGAGGTTCGTACGCCGGATAAGAGAAAGCCCGTTGTGACACCGAGGAATAGTAGTAGGCTTGTTTCTAGGGGAAAATGTCCGGTAGTTAGTTTGGATGATGACTCTTCCTCACACACCACCCTTGAGCCTAAATCTACTGCACCTAGCATGATAGTATTTTATAATAAACAGACTACTCTAATCATAATTATTATATATATATATATATATATATATATATATATATATATATATATATATATATATATATATATATATATATATATATATATATATATATATATATATATGTATATATATATATATATATATATATATATATATATATATATATATATATATATATATATATATATATATATATATATATATATATATATATATATATTATCGAAGAACAACAAATAAATTAGCCTAAAATGATAAATGAAAACTATTTTATGAAATAAAGGGAGTATAATATATGGTGGAATTAAAACTTACATATATCTTGCTCAACCATTGGTTGGAAATTACAAGTGTGCCTAAATACCTCTTTCTTTGCTCATAATTCATAAGTGTCATCTTCATACTTTATGACAGTTATTCATATATTAATAATAATGTTTCATAATTTCCATCATCTCAAGGAAAAAAAATAATATATGCAGTCTTAACTTTACATTATGTTGTTTTGATTTAATTTTTGACTTGCAACATAATTTAGTTTTAACATACATTTAGAAATGATCATTAACCAAGATTTTATTAGATCCGCTTTAGAAAATGCGTCTAATTTATTGAGATCCTCTGAATTTAGACATGGTTTCGTGTCCAAAAATTATACGATTTTGGCTCTTAGTCTAGTGTTTTTACATTCAGATCCTACCCAGACCTTTTCTTTGGACCCAATTAAGATCAAGAACCACTAGACTTGTTGGTTTCACTCTAGACCTGAGCAAGTTTACAACCCAATATAATTTTAAGTTCGTACTAAATCTATTTCTATTTTTATTTGGACTCAATTTAAATTTATAGGCCCTTTTAATACGAATAAAACACATAAATCATAAAAACATTTAAGTATATGAATAATTAAATTAAGGCTCATTTAAAACCGTTTAGGATTCTAGATCTCTTGAACTCGACAACTCTTTTTTCGAGTCTAAAATTTTTGGACCCTAATGGTGTGAATGAATAAATGGAAATGAAAAGATATAAATGGGAAATATTTGGAGGAAATAAGTATCTTTTATTTGGATAACAAAATAGGAGTAACTGATTTGGAGGAATTTTACTAAATTATATCCGTTTAGGTCTCAATCAATCTAAAGCTGGAAATATTTAGAGGAAAAATTCTTATGTCCCTTAATTCCATCATTTTCTCCTAAACAAGTAAGCATTACCTTCTTTCTACTTTTCTTCCCTTTCTTTCCCTTCTCTCCTTTTTTGTTCTCGTTTCTTTTTTTTTTTTATGCTTTTTAAAATTTTTATCCAATTATATTGTAAGAGTCCAAGTTTGAGTATGAGTCCATAAAAAATAAATAAATCTGAATTTGTATCTTTTAGGACCTAATATCGATCTAAATTCAACCTATAATAAATCTTATGTAAATTGGTGATTGAGTGGCTAATAATCATCATACATATACTAATTCACAAACATTTGTGCCAAGTGTCACAAAGCAAACGCATTTTAAAAGCACTTTGCCAAGTGTCACTCTAATAGTGTTGGATAGTTGTTTTGGATCCATCTCTTCATCTTACCTAATGCAATCTAAATTAGCATGGATGAGTTTTATTCAAAGTGGTATTAATTTTAACATATACTAATTTACATATACCTTTCTATATATGATATATATATGATATATATATGTATATATATATATATATGATATATATATGTATATGATATATAATAGTATATATATATATAGTATATATATATATATATATAAATATATATATATATATATATATATATATATATATATATATATAGATATAGATATATATTATATATCATACACTATCTATATATATATATTATATATATATATAATAGTATATATATATCTATAATATATATCTATATCTATATATATATATATATATATATATATATATATATATATATTATTCTATATATATATATATATATATATATATATATATCTATATATATCAATCTAATATATGTCTATAGATATATATATATCTCTATCTATTACTATATCCAATATATATCTATATATCTATATATCTCTATATCATATCTATCTTCTATATATCTATAATTTCTCTCATATCTATCTCTCTCTCTCTCTATCTCTATCTCTCTCTCTCTCGCTCTCTCTGCTCTCTCTCTCTCTATCGTCTATCTCTCTATCTCCTCTCTCTCTATCTCTCTCTCTCTCTCTCTCGCTATATCTCTCTATCTCTCTATCTCTCTCTCTATATATATATATATATCTATATATATATGTATATATATGTATATATATATATATATTTTTTTTTGAAATTCGGAATTCTTATTATTAGAAACTGAAAATACCTCCCCACTGGAACTCGGGAACCCTAAAACCGCCGGCCATAAAAACCCCGCGAGGGGAAAAAGCCATTGGAGATAGGGACCTAGAACCAGGCCACCCAGAATAGAGCATAGGGGTGGACTATGCCTCAAGTACCAAAATAAAACTATGATACCCCTTAGCCCCATACACCCACACCCAACCCAAGAAAACAGAAGATACAATACCATGTAGGTATAAAACCACCAAAACAAAACAGAAACTGACTATCGACTACCCGAAGAAATCATGAGCTGCAGTCGACAGAGGGGGTAAATCCGTGCCCAGCAGTTCCTTAGCCCATGTCTGAATCCTGATCCTCAACGTGTAAATGAACAAGCCGAGGTCTGGGGTCCTGCCTTCGAACTTTATCTTGTTTCGTTCATACCAAAGAGACCACAGTACACAGCCCAACACAAGGCTCCACATCTGACCTCTACCTCTCCCAGGAACAAGGCGCCTCCAAGCTTGGATGAAGGGGATACACTTACCAGGCAATACGCCTGAGATGCCGCCCCACTTAAGTATCGTACACCAAACGTTCCAAGAGAATGTACATGTAAACAGAACGTGGGAGTTTGATTCAATCCCATCCTGACAAAAAGGGCATATAGCTTGGGCAGGATCAAGCAAGTGCTTATCAACAAAGAAGTCGCCAGTCTTTAACCTCTCAAGACATGCCATCCAAACTCACTACAACAAAACCAGGGGCTTTTAGACACTTATTTTTAGACGCAATTAAAAGCGTCAGAAAAAAACGGAGACTTTAGACGCTTAATATTTGACAGTAAAAAGCGTCTAAAAATAAAACAGTCAAAAGTGTTGAAAACCCATTTAACATTGGAATTTTAATAAAAGAGCGCTTGTCCTTCTATTCTCAAATTTTAACAAGGCGCTCTTCAACGCGTACTCTCAAAAAATAGTTGTCAGTTTTAATTAGAAGTTAAAAATGTACTCTCAGAAAACCGCTATTAGGGTTGGATATTTTCATCTTCTTCATCCCTCAACCCGCCGTCTTCATCCATCTCAACTCATCTCTTCATCATCCTTTATCAAGATCGGGTCTTTATTCTTCAATTCGTCATCGTCCGTGGAAAAATCAGGTATGTTAATCGCAAAATATGAGAAGTTTGGTCTAAAAACTGTCCTTGCGGCTCGATTGTGTCAGATTCTATTCTTAAGTATGTGTTTGTTTATATTTTCCTGTTTTCATGGTGTTGGGTTTTAAGTATGTGTTCATATTTGAAGGAATATTTTTTAAAGGGTTTTATTTTATTGTAATGGGTTTTGGGATGGTGTCAGATTCTATTCTTGTCTTGAAGGTTTTACATTATTTGTGCTTCTTTTCTTAATTCTCTTTATTTTATTTTTATTTTATGTTTATAATCACATAAGTTTCCCTTCTTTTTGGTTTAGTAATCAGCTTCCTTCCCTTTGTTAAATAATCAGTTACGTTTATAATCACATAAGTTTCCCTTCTTTTTGGTTTAATAATCAGCTTCTTTTTGGTGCTCAACAAATAATCACCATCTGCTAATCAGTTACGTGAATGAATGCTATCCAATCTCTTGTAACTCAATTTCACTTATTCTGTGTTGTTTGTAATTCTTATTCAATTAATTTTTTATACAATTCTTGGGTGCTGTTTTTTATTACCCTATTGTTGACTTTTTTTGTTGATTCAATGAATTCTTCAATCTAAATTTTCATTAATAATTTAATCGTTAATTCAATGGATTCTTTGATGATGAAAACTCCAAATAAAGCCTTGTTTTTTATTGACCAAACTGATTTCCTGAAATATATCCACTTTAGTGGATGATGAAACCATAAACCAAAAAAATAGGAACCTAATAATCTTAGACTATTTGTACTTAATACAATAACATCATATGTATATGCTAGACAAGTACTTCATTTTGCATCCATAACACATCAATGTACTGTTTTTATAGTCTTGAAAGTCATTTTATTAGATTCTCATTTACCTTGTTGTGCATTCATCACTACCATATTCAAGATCTAGCAAGTAGTTCTGCTGCATTCTAAAGTCTGCAATAAGGGTTCTTTGATGTATTGCTTACCAATTGATGTCTGTAATAACATGCTGTTTTTGGCCTTATAATCTTTTACTCATTTAAGCAACCTAATCATTTCTTCTTATGATGCTTCATGCTTGCACATATTTGTATTAATCTTACATAACTAACTCACTTTAGTAAATACTGTTTGCTTTACCTTTGTCCCTATTTCTATTTTATGTGTCAAACTTCCCACATTGCTGACTTCATTACTTTCAACTCTCCCTCTAAATTCCCTTGTTGATTCACATTTTAAAGATGGAGTATATTGTTAAATTAAATGAGAGGTCAGTTTCATACGGTTAAAGTTGTTGCTGAATTGTTTTTGTAAATGGTGTTAATTTTCAATGCATAACTTGATTTTGAGTGATTGTATCTTTCTCAATTATATTTCTAAGTTTGCATCATCTAAAATAATGTCTTGGCATTAATTTTATTATATATCTTACGAATGGTCATGTCTTTGAAGAATTGGAGATAAATTGAAAATGATAAAATTGGAACTTGTGATACACCCATTAAATGGACAACTATAATAATCGTTCCCCTTTAAATACCTTTCCTCTCCTATTTGGCTATCTAAGTTTTCATTTGTATAGTTCAATAGAACGACGACAGTAGCAATTTGGATGTTTTGGAAACAGGGAGTGATGTCCTGTTTTGCCATTTACTTTCCATGGTCTTGTGTACCTTGCAAGGGAAGATCTAACCAAATGAATTTGTTTTTACTTGTGCTGTTATGTTGGTGTGTTTGCTGTTGGTCTTTATTGCTTCTTTTGTTACAAGGGTTTGAGATTATGGTTTTCATTTAGGCAAAAGTAGATTAGATGTTATAAGGGTTTGTGAAATTTTGCAGGTTCTGCTAAGGGGTCCTAAGAATGCTAGGGAAGCCGTCAAGCACTTCGGTAAGGCTCCTGGTGTTCCTCACAGCCACACCAAGCCATATGTTCGATCTGAGGGCAGGAAGTTTGAGAGGGCTAGAGGTAGACGTAACAGCCGTGGTTACAGGGTTTAAGTCGAATTTCGTAGTTATTTTATCTCATATCGTTACAGACTTGTGTCCATCAAGCCGCGTGTTGCAGCTATTTGGTTTTTGTTTTGAGATTTAGCAAAACAGAATATTAGTTGTAACAGATGTTCTCGACTTCTATTTGGAGGTAAATTTTGTTTTAAGAGATTATAAAATGTCTTTGGCTTGCATGAGTGTAAAAATATTTAGCATTTCTTTCTATTTTGCTGAATTATCAGAGAACATCGCCCTACCAAATCCTCAATGGTAAGCTCTGTTATAGAATGTTGTAGTCCAGGAATCAGGGCTTCTATTGCTTCTATTGCCTTCGAACATTTTGAACTAGAAGGAAACCGAATTATTACCGTTGAGGAACTACATCATGGAATACATGTTGATTTGTCATTGATTTTGAGTGATTGTATCTTTCTCAATTATATTTCTAAGTTTGCATCATCTAAAATAATGTGTTGGCATTAATTTTCCTAGACTTTGAGTGTATAATATTTGGAATTTGGAATCAGGCCTTTCCAAGATTGTTTGAGATTGATGTTTACTTTTCTTGTGCAGCCAAATTGTTATTCAAGAGTTATAACTGTTTGTGGTGATGAACACATTATAATATTTGCCAAAAGAGATATCAAACAATGGGAAGAACTGACCTATGATTACAGGTCTGACTTGTAAGCCTGTTTTTTTTTTATTTTGGATATTATCTCCTTGATTTAGCAGTTTGTAAGCCTGACTTGTCATGGTACAGGTTCTTTTCCATAGATGTAGAACTTTCATGTATAACTTAGGTGAATTTTGAATGGACGACACATATTGGACGGTTTTTTTATAATGGTTTCTTGGTTGACCTTATCTGTGTTTTTTTTTTATTTAAAACTTGCCTTGTCATTAATCTGATGGGTTAATGTCTCTATTGTGACTAGAAACCTATAACAAGGGAATCAGCTGCTCTCGCTGCGGAGTGTTAGCGAACCTTGGCACTTTTGCAATCTCTTCCAAAGGAAGTAGAGTGTCAAATAGGTCTTATAAGTTTGCTTCTTGAAGCTGTTGTCATGATATTATCTGGTACAGAAAACATTTCTAAGGTATCATCATCAATCAACCATTGAGTGGAATTATACGTTGTTGCTAACATTAATTTCTAGAACTAATTTATCATAATTTGAATTAATTGTAGGAAACAAGTGGATTAAGAAGCACTGCCATCAGACTGTTTTCTCATCTTGCTACACTCAAAGAAGCACTGCCATCAGAGTAGAAGATTGAATTGAAACCAGAGTTGGAGGAGTCGCGGCAGACATCAGAGTTGAAGATGGAGTTGGAGCAAAAGCTGGGTTGGACTAGAATTATGAGTAGAAATTGGTGAAGTAATATGAAAATTTGGAAGCAGAAAGGGATTCAAAGAAGCATTTGCTGATAACGATGGAGTTGGAGCAGAAATTGGGGTTAGAGATGGAATAGTAGAAGAAATAGTTGTAATGATACAGATATTTTGATATTTGAACATATTGTCAATGGTAATTTGCACCATATATACACATATTGAAATTAATTAATTGTGAATTGCCCTTTATTTTAAGTATATATGTTTTAGTTGATGAGTAAAAAATTATATGCCATGAGCTTGATGTGAAAAATTGTACATTACCTTTTTAATGGAAAAGTACCCAAGCAAATTCACTAAGCAACTAGGTGAAGGGCTTTTAGATACATTTAATTTGTCTAAAACACAACTATTTTAGACGCTTTAATGTGTCTAAAAAACACAAATATTTTAGACGCATTAAAGTGTCTAAAATTCAACTATTTTAGACACTTTAAAATTTCTAAATCCATTTTTTAGACGCTTTTCTCTGTCACAAATGAGTTGTTAACATATGAAAAAGTAAGGCGACAAAAGTCTTTTAACAGAAAAAAGCGTCTAAAAGAAATCTATTTTAGACAACATACGGCGTCTAAAAAAAGTGTCTAAAAGTTTTGTGACACTTGATTTTTAGACGCTTAAAAAAGCGTCTAAAAAATCATTTTAGACGCAAAAAAGCGTCTAAAAGCTCCGTGCTTTAGCGTCTAAAACCCATATGTTTTTTTGTAGTGACTGTGAGATGAACCCTAGGAGGGACCTTAAAGCTCCAGACATATGAAGAGATCTCCTTGGGTATTAGCGGAGTGGTAGCATCATGTAGCTTGGCAACAATAGATTTGATGGGATATTGGGGACACGCTGCACCATACCACGACACTTGGTCTATTCTGTGTTGAACCGGGGTGTGTTGCTCAAGGATGAGATGCAGCCTTTCAAGATCCTGAATCTCCCAATCAAACAGCCTACGTCTCCAAAATAGCTGCCATGACCATAGATTATCCCTCCATATACCTACCTGGTCGATAGTGCATTCACGTTGGGTGGAAACCAGAAATAACCGCGGGAAGAGGTGTTTCAAAATGCCATCAGGGGTCCATTTGTCCAGCCAGAACCGAGTTGAACTCCCATTCCCCACCACAATCTGCATCCCATTCTCGACGATCTCCCTAATCCTCTTTGTATCGGCCTCCTCTGTTAAGAGATGACCCCAGGTGCCCTGCTTCATATTACCCCAGGACTCAGTGGATGCCTTCAACCCCTTAATATTGTAAATTGAGATCAAAATTCTTTTCCAAAGCAAGTCATCAGCCCCTGAGAACCTCCACCACCATTTGAAGAGTAGTATCAGGTTTTTATGCATGATGTTTCCCACCCCCAAGCCTCCTAACTCCTTTGGTAGCTCAATGTCTTGCCATTTAACCGAGGGTATTACCTGTTGTTCATTAGCCTTTGTACCCCAAAAGAACCGTCTTTGCAGCTGCACAATCTGCTTAGCCACCACCTTTGGCATCTTAAACATACTCATGAAGTAAACCGGAAGGCTATTCAGAACACTTTTAATTAAAGTTAAACGCCCAGCCCTAGATAGAAGTTTAGCCTTCCATGATGCCAATTTTTGTTCGATCTTTGTCAGCACCGGTTTCCATGTCTCAGCTTTACTCATATTAGCACCAAGTGGTAACCCTAGATACGTGACAGGGCAAGCCTTATGCACACATCCAACCTCTCTGGCCACCTCCCGAGCCCATTCCACATCACGGCTACACCAAGATATAATGCTCGATTTATCATAGTTAAGATTCAGTCCCGACATGATCGCAAAAACATCAAGAATCCGGAAGTAGTTAGTGACCACCCTGTTGTTTTTGGGGACAAAGATCAGTGTGTCATCCGCAAACTGAAGGTGTTTCAAGTTAACTCTCCCACTGCCAATCTGAACACCTTCGATTAAATGCACCTATTCCGCTTTCTTAAACAAACAAACCAGAGCTTCACTAACAATGATGAAGAGATAGGGTGACAATGGGTCACCTTGGCGCAATCCCTTTTCCATCTTAACTGGCTTTAAAGGCGAGCCATTCAGGAGAACAGACAAAGAAGCGGAGCCAATGCAAGTCATAATCCATCTAATCCATTTCGGCCCGAAACCCATTTTCCCCATGACTTTTTCAATGAAGCACCATCTCACAGAATCATACGCCTTCTGGAAGTCCAGTTTAAGTAGGGCCCCAGAAATTTTCTTCTTCCTCAACCATCCAATAGCCTCATTAGCTACTAAAACCCCATCTAAAATCTGGCGGTCCATAACAAATGCACTCTGAGACTCGTCAATAAGAGGGGCAATGACCTCCTTGAGTCTCAGAGCAAGGAGTTTCGAAATGATTTTGTACAGAGCCCCAACCATGCTTATAGGACGCAATTCAACAATGGATTTGGGGTTAGCAACTTTGGGAATCAGGGTTACCCATGTGATGTTAATGGCCCTGGCTGATGTGCCATTCTCTAGGAAGTCAATCACAAACCCGTAGATATCCTCATGAATGAGATCCCACATCTCCCTAATAAACCGAAAGTTGAACCCATCATAGCCCGGGGCCTTATCAATGCCACACGCCCACACTGCACGTTTCACCTCATCTCTTGTAGGAGTGCATTCAAGGGAACAACGTTGCTCAACAGTGATCCTATGATGGTTCCCCATATCAAAGTCCAACTCTGGGATTTTTCTTTGAGAGAATCTATCAGCAATGTATCGATTTATTTCCTCCTTAAGATTATCCACCCCAGAAATCACTCTGCCATCTATCTCCAGTGTTGTTATCTCATTTCGTTTTCTTTTAATCATGGTTGATGCATGGAAATATTTTGCATTATGATCCTTAATGCTCAACCCATATGTACGTGCTTTTTGCCTCCAGAATCTCTCTCTCTCCTAATCAGCCATGCATGAAGGTGGTTCTGAGCCGCTCTCAACCTCGCATCCTCAACAACTGAGAGGGGTCTCGATTCTCCATCAATTTGCAGTTCCTGGACCACTTTCTCAAGCTGCTCGATATTCCTATCCATACAAGCAAACTTTTCCTTACACCATGTTTTCAGAGGCCCTTTGATAGCTTTAAATTTGTTGTGTATGCTCAGATTAGGAAGGTTCTCCCACTCCCTATACAAGAAGTCCTTAAACTCTGGGTTAAGGAACCAGCAGTCATAGGCTCGAAAAGGTTTAGGCCCCCAATTAATCTTTTTCTCTAAGGAAAGAAGTATGGGATTGTGATCAGATGAGCTTTTACTCAACCCCTCAAGTCTAAGATCCGGAAACATCGTAAACCATTCGTTGCTGCACAAACATCTATCAAGCTTACTTTGAGTACCCAATCTTCCCCACGTATACTTGATACCATGTAGGGGGACATCAATCAGTAGGAGGTCATGAACCCATGCACCAAACTCCCTAATACTCGGTTCCATCCTCACATGACCAGATCTCTCAGACGGATGTAACACTTCATTAAAGTCACCCACCATCATCAAAGGTTTACCCAGTGAACCAAGCTGATTCCGTAAAGTGTCATACATCATCCTTCTTTCCACTCTATCACAGGAGCCATATATAACACCCACCCAACATTCAAAATTATGATTAATCAAGCAACCCTCTAACAAGATCCATCGGTCCCCTATACACTTTGGTGACACAGAAAAAACAGTCGGGTCCCAAATAGCAATGATACCTCCACTATGTGTGTCAGATGCCAAGGACTCACACCAGTCGTAGACATCACTACCCCACATTCTCTTAACTCTACGACCAAACGTGTTCCTATGTTTGGTTTCGACAATTCCCAACAGAGAGACCCGATGCTTATTAATCATATTCCTAATCCCAATGCATTTCTCACCTCTGCCCAACCCCCTAACATTCCAAAAAAGAGTATTCATAATAAAAGAAAATTGAACACCCAATAGAAGAGGCTTACCCACACGACTCAAGGCGCGTTGTTGGCCTCCTTGATTTGTACCCTCTTTGATCTCCTCAGCTCAACCATCACAGCAGGCTCGTCCTCATCATCAACACCAATCATCTTTGCGGTTCTCCATGTTACACCTGCCTCCAGTGAACTACGGATAGAGGTTGAAGGGACAGAGAGTGTGTCTGGGAGTGAACTTGCCACCCTCTTTGGTCTACCCCGAGGCCGTTTCAAGTTTGGTGAGGGCACAACTTTATTATTACCGTTCGTATGTACCAAGCTCACTACATCACCTAAGCCAATGGAACACTCCACGGAAGCAATCGGGTCAAACCATTCCACAGGGCATGACATTGGCCCCCCTAAGTTTACATCAATTGAGAATTCATCATCCATCCTGCTACCTCCAAGCATCTGGCCATTTGCCCTTGTATTCTGGTCAAGAATTTCCCCCTCCTCAATAAGATTCTGATCTTCCCTATCTCCATTTGACTCAAGACTCATTGAATCTGAAACATGGTCTTTGGAATTTCCAGACACAGCAATCTCAATATCATTGTGTTCCATCTCTCCAGGCACCGTGTCTTCATCATCACTAGACTCACTGGGATCAATTCCTTGCCGTACCAGACTTTCTCGTATCGACGACCAACACCCACAAAACCCACCTTCTTTGAACCGCACCACACATGACCCCGAATCCCATACCACATCGATACTTCCCTCTATTCGTTGTTGGCGTGTAGTATTGATCAATAGACGAGCCCAGGTAAGGCTGTTCACACCATGGACATTATGGTCAACTCTCAGGACTTTACCCCATAATTCACCCAGTTTCACCATGTTGTCTAAGCTGCACCATTTGGGATGAATACCCTCACATTCCACCCACACAGTGCGTGAGTTATCAAGGTAGTCATCAGACCATCGTAACGGCTTGCCAAACGTCCATAGAATCGATTCTTTATCAAGAACCCTCTGAATCCCATCCTCATCATCAATGAAAAGAATAACAGTTGTTGGTGTGAGTAGGGAGGCATACCTTATGGGTAATGTAGATTCATCCAACTGCTGCACCACAGTTCGAACAGCCAACTCATCTTTAACTTCCAAAACCACTGCATTCTTCAATCTTTCACTAGTAAGTGAATGTTCTTGGGCCCTGAAAAAGGCTCTGTTTTGCTTCGGTCTACGTCGTCCTCGAACATCATCCTCAGGTATACTGTGCTGTCCAAGAGAGTGACTTTCCTGGATATTATCATCCCTGCCGCCTTTTACCACATCAACATACCGTCGGTCATCTCTTTTGGCCGGAGATATAATCTGTCGGTGTTGTCCAGTCTTAGGACCTTCCTCCTTTCTTGCCCGTGGTTCTTTAATGTCATTCCGCGCATATTTTGCCATTGATACGTACAGTTTCTTCCCTTTCACCGGAGCACCATGGAGTTTATCAATGGCGGTCCAAGCTTCATCCTTGTTTCGAAACCGGACGAACCCAAATGCATTATTATTCATCCTTCTCTTTTTTCTTGATATGTATACATCCTCCACTCTACCATGTTCAGCAAATATATCCGCCACCCATGTCCCGGAGACTCCAAACGGCAGCCCATCAACAAAAAGAGTTGTTGATTGACCCTCACCAACCAACCGCGGTGGTTCCCGAGGCCCACGTCCCCATGAGGGACGGGTTTCCCCCCGATGACCATGCCGAAAATCAGTGGTGGGTCTATGCATATTTTCTTGATTCTTGATTCCAGAATACCGTTGCTGCCGGTCATTTCTGTGATTTTTCTGCGGGTGTACATGGTGGCGATGGTGTGTATTGCGGCTGGGTAGTGTTTGCAGAGCAGCAGTGTCCTTTCTTCGCTTCCGTCCTTCCACACGCTGCCATTCAAAATCCTTCTTTTGCCAGCTCTCTCTCTCTAACTTTCTCTCTCATGATCTATATATGTATATGTATATACATATATATATATATATATATATATATATATATATATATATATATATATATATATATATATATATATATATATATATATATATATATATATATATATATATATATAGATATATATATATATATATATATATATATAGATATATATATATATATATATATATATATATATATATATATATATATATGTATATATATATATATATATATATATATATATATCTATATATATATATAGATATATATATATATATATATATATATATATATATATATATATATATATATATATATATATATATATATATCTATATATATATATATATATATATATATATATATATGTATATATATTATATATATATGATATGTATAGTATATATATAGTATATATATATCATATATTGTATATATTGTATATATTATATAACTTATATATTTATTACTTCATTATAGATATCTATATTATATTATATATATATATTCTATATATATATATTATATATATTATATACACACATCTATTCACTATCACCACTAGCATTCATGACCTCCTTAGCATCTACGGCCCGTTTGGTTAGTTGCCTTAGGGAAACTAAATAATGGTAATGAGAATGATTTTTAGCTGTAAATTTTATTAAAAGTTTCAGATTATTCTCAGGTAATGAAACTTTGATCACAAAAAAAGTGTTTTTGTATTACAATTTGTCATTACCATATATAATACCACATCTTCCAATGGTAATGCATTGGAATGAATTTTATGAGAAAATGAAATAATTCAAGTTGAACAAGAATGGCCATCAAGATAGCCAAGAGAATTTTGAACCAAATTACATTAGTTTTTCATTCTCATTACTGTTGTTTATTACCACTTACCATCCGAGCCGTTAGTATAAATTTGCTAATGTTAAATTAATAATTATCATGTATTATCATGCAATGTTGAAAGATTCTATATGAGAACTTTGTTGAATTTTGTAAAAGGTCTTACATATTAGTAACCAAAACAATTTATAAAAAAAATTTGTAAACCTACACCGAGCATTGCACGGGTATAATCCTATTACTTTTGTATTTGAGATTACCTTCATCCTTTTGCTATTAACTAGCTAGTGTTTCTCTCTAAAGAAAACAATGTAATAAAAAAATGGAAAATTGTTTTGTTAATTTGCTTTAGTGTTGATTTTTTGTTGTTTTAGTACTTTTAACTCTTAGTTGATTGGGTAGTTAAAAAAATATTTAGTAAATAGTTTTTCAACGATAAAGCTCGTTTTTCATGTCAAAATGAATAGTCGTTTTAGTTTCTTTTTCATTGTGTTTTGGCTTGTTAACTCAACATATATCTAATTATAACAAATATCTTTTAATAGAGTTGTTTTATCCATCTTAAAATCCAACAAAAATAGACAATGAGGATGTTTGGTACAATACCTTGTTGGAAAATTTTAGCTTATTTAGGCAGATTTAGATAGTTGGTTGGTCAAACATCTAATACAAGAATGATTAGTAAATTAGTCAGTTTTAAAGCATCTTTAATATATATATATATATATATATATATATATATATATATATATATATATATATATATATATATATATATATATATATATATATATATATATATATATATATATATATATATATATATATATATATATATATATATATATATATATATATATATATATATATACATACTTGTTAGATTTCATATTTTTGCATGTCCATTTCAATATGTTAATTTATTTATTTATATCTTGAATTATACAAATTTAAAAATTATAAAAAGTTCATATTATAAAAGTATGCGATTAGACGATTCAAACAAGATCCCACTTAACTATATTATGACTTACACATTAGTCGCAATGTATAAAATTGGCTGAATGATGAATAGTGCACATAATCAAAATGTAGCGAGTATTTCGGAACGGAGGAAGTATATATTTGTTGAAAATTTATCAATATTAAAATAAAATTATTTTTGCAATTGATATTATTGTAAATTTGGAGTTATTCTTCAGTCATTAATTTTCAATTTGCATTATTTTTTAATTGTGGCTCATTTTGCATTATTTCCTTTATTAGAAATGAATCATACCATATATCTTTAATCAAACTCTATATTACAATAATTTTAATATCAATTAGACAATTTATTCTTTTTCTTTATTTAATTTTAAACCTCTACTTTTTTTTAAAAATACGTGATTGGCATTTATTAGGGATGACAATTCAGTCCGAATCCAACCCTAATCCGACTCAATTTGAGGAAAATAATCCGATTCTAGTCCGAGGAAAAAAGTCATCCGACTCCGACTTTACGATCCGAGTCCGAGTTTGAGATGGAACAAAGTTGGACCTTATTAAAAATCCGACACTCCGACCATGAAGGACATCCGAATTTGAAATTGACTTTTACACTATTATTTTGTTTCCTTTAAAACTCTAGACGTGACTAATTCAAGCTCTCTCTCATACTAATTGTAATTTTTGATTTTGAAAAACTACTTGGTATTTTCATTTAGATTAATGCATCAACATACGAGAAATGAAATCAAAAGAAATAAAATACGCCAAATCAAAATACGAGAAAATTTTGTTAAATTGTAGTAGTAGGACAATTTCTCTTGTTAAAATTGAATTCAAATTAAACTATATACTTTTTTGTTATATTGTACATGAAAAATATATTTTGTTAATTTTGTATGCTTTAAAATCATTAATACAATATCACAACGAAACTGTTTGATAATATTCCGACTCTGCATCCGACTCCGTTGGAGTCTTGGAGATCCGAGAGTTCGAGTCGGGGCAAACTTGGAGTATGCATAATCCAACTCCGAGTGGACGTGGACTGAAAACAAAAATCCGACTATTATCTGGAGCAAAGCCGGAGTATATATAATACGAGCCGAGTCCAATCCATTTCCCCCTACATTTATGCAAACATACAAAGACATAGGATTATTATACTATAAACATAAAAAATAAAGTAAGAAAAAGCAAAGAAATACTCTTAAAATACAAAGTCAATTACTACTACTACTACAAATCTACTTATTACACAAAACTTAAAACAAAAAACAGAATTATTTTTGATTTCCAATCAAAGCCCAATAAAAATGTTCCATCAACCAAAAAGTAATGTGGGGATTAGCAACATGACAAAAGCACATCCCACAAACAAAAATCAAATCTTTTTCCACAGTACCAAAGGATCTAATTCTATTTCTCACCAGCCATTTTTATTCATACTTCTCACCTCCATAAATTAAATTAAAAAATCCTTTCTTCCCTAATCAATAATCACCTTTTATCTTCTTATTCTTCTTATTATTATTACTATTGTCGACTTTTCTCATAAGGGTTTCCGGTGAGTTTAAGATTACATCTCACCGGAAATTCAATGCCGACGGCGGTGGCAACGGCGAGGCAATGTTTAACTGATGAAGCAGCTAAAGCACTAGACGACGCCGTTTCAGTTGCTAAACGGCGTAACCATGCTCAAACGACGTCACTTCATGCAGTTTCAGCTTTACTTTCTCCTTCTGTTTCTCTTTTAAAGGATTCTCTTACTCGTTGTCGGAGCTCCGCTTACTCGCCCCGTTTACAGTTTCGGGCACTTGAATTGTGTGTCGGAGTTTCTCTTGATCGTCTTCCTTCTTCCAAAAACAACCATGATCAAAATGACGATTTTGCCCCTCCTATCTCTAATTCTTTAATGGCTGCCATTAAACGTTCTCAAGCACATCAAAGGAGACAGCCTGACATATATCATTTTGGTAATACTAATAATAATTTTATTAATAATAATAATAATATTAATACTAATGCAAATATTTCAATTTCGAGTATTAAAGTAGAATTGAAGCATTTTGTATTATCAATACTGGATGATCCGATTGTGAGTCGGGTATTCGGTGAAGCGGGTTTTCGGAGCTCTGAAATTAAGTTAGCTATAATTCATCCACCAAGGTGGGCTTCAGGTCCAATTACAAGCCCGGGTTTAAGCCCGGGTTCAAGATGTCCTCCTTTGTTCTTGTGTAATTTAATGGATTTTCCTGGGTATTTTGGGGAGAATAATAACAGTGGAATTGATGAGAATTGTAAGAGGATTAGTGAAGTTATGGTGAAAAAGAAGGAAAATAATCCTCTACTTGTGGGTGTATGTGCTAAAGATGCACTTGCAAGGTTTAAAGATTGTATCTTGAAGAAGAAATTTGATGGGTTTCATGTTGGAATTCATGGATTGAAGTTAATTTGTTTGGAAGATGAGATTAAGGAGATAATTAAAGATAATGATGGGTTGGATTCAAAGATGAAAGAAGTGAGATCAATGGTGGAGAATGAAAGTAGTTGTAAAGTTTTGATTAATTTGGGTGACTTAAAAGGGTTAATGGATGAGGAAAGTGATTTTGAGAGTGTTCAAAAAGTGATTTTGAAGATGAGTAGTTTAGTTCAACAAGTTGATGGGAATAATAATAAGAAAATTTGGTTGATTGGTTTTGCTACTAATTATGAAACTTATTCAAATTTTGTGGGTAAATTTCCAACTGTTGAGAAGGATTGGGATCTTCATCCTTTGCCCATTACTTCTTCTAGATCTTCATTTGATGGGTCTAAATCTAGGTGAGTTTATTATACTACTATGTTTTATTTAACCTCTTAATTAATTTTTCACTTGTATATTGATTTATTTCGTTGCTATAAATTTGCTATTAACAGTGACATATTACTCGTGGTCATGGGTACGAACACATTATTTTAACACTTATTAGTCCCTCTCTCTTTTGATTTTGCTAACAATTTTATAGGGTAGCAAAATCAAATAATTGGCAGGAGCTAGTAGGAGTATATTTTTATTAGGATCTGAAAAAGGGTGTAGTGGTTTCAAATGTGTACTAGTTAGGGATTGGTGTTTGGATTATTTTATTTGCTCTAGTGTCATATTGTTGCATAGTTTTTTGGGCTATATTTTGTCACTTGTTTTTGATGGAAAGTGAATTGTAGTATAGATAGTATAATACTCATAGAAATTAAATGTTACTAGTACAAATAAGTCAATAGAAAATCTTTATAAATATTTGGGCTATGTGTTGACAGTATTGCCTATTGTTTTTTGGGCTATATTTTGTCGCTTTCGACCCCTTACCCTGTCCATAGTTTTCTATGAGCGGGATACATTGGGTAGGATGATAACGATGATTTTGTCACTTTCGTTTGGCTTTGAATTATAATGAACTATAGCCGAGTAAAGTCACAAATGATATATGAACAAATTAGGATTATTTGTTAAGATTATTGAATGATAAAATGTTAATAGAATGATGTGATTTTGAAAATTGAGTGTTGTATATGAGGTAGTAGGTGTGTAGGAGGATGGTCAAGTTGCATATTGTCAGTTTGTCATTATTTATTTACTGAATATAACAGCAGTATGACATTGAATAAAAAAATCAGAAGAATGGGACAAATTTTGGAATATGGCTGTGTATTCTGAGTCTTGTATTTCTGCTGAAAAGTGATGAAAATCCCCAGGTATGGATACATCAACCTACCTGTTCCTGGGGGTAGATTGGTAAATGTGTTGGTTGAGGGTAGATGGAGAGACATTGTTTTTGAGCATTTGTTAAAAGAAAATATCCTAGAATATTTTGTAATCATGGATTTGGGAATGGAGTTTTTGTGCCCGTCCCAAGTATCAATATGTGTTTATTGTTAGATTGTGATAGCCATTTGTTAGAGTATACTTCTATAGCATATCTAGCGACTTAACTTCCAGTTTAAACTTTTAGTTGAGATACTTGTTCACACAAATTTATCTCAACATGTGAGTTACCGTAAGTGCACGGTGTTTTAGCGCATATGGGTCGAACACAAGGAGCAAGGGTATGTAGTTTTCTTTGCGTATCAATCAGATAAAAGGGGATTGCAAACGAAGTAAGGATTAACAATCAACAATAAAGAGGGGTTGGGTTAACTCATTCATGATGACTAGCTTCTTAAGGGTCTTAAAGGGTAGCAAATCGCAATATGGGGAGCAATCCGATCCTTGATCGGGCTTGGGATTGCCTCCTAGCTCTTCATCATCATGGTATCAAAAACACACGACTTGAGTCTCATTTGGGGCATCAACTATAAGATTATGCTTTTAATTGAAATAGTCATTTGGCACGTTTTTGCAGAATAATGTACATGTTTGATGTACCACAACATCCTACTATGATATGTGCAGAATTGAGCTTCTGACATTTTTTGGTATTTAATCTGACAGTCGCATGTACATGATATGCTTACAGCTTGATGGGGTCCTTTGTTCCCTTTGCTGGTTTCTTTCCAACACCTTCCGACTACCGGCCTCCATTGAATGCTGTGAGACCATCATTTACTCGTTGTAACGCTTGCAATGAGAAGTATGAACACGAGCTTGGTGCCGTAATGAAGGAAGGATCATCTGCTTCATCTTCTGATCAACCCTCCACAGCTTTGCCATCTTGGTTGCCTAGATCAAATTCAGATTTGAGCAGGAGAGTAGATGTTGTTGCTCAGGTTTGCTACTCCTTTTCAAGCATATTTGGTTTTGAGTAATTGTAATGTTTACGTTGATATTTGTCGTGTACTAGTACACGACCTGCATAACAAGAGAGTTGGCTACACAAAATTAATGATGATTTCTTAATATTTGAATGCGGGTACTCATGTGGGTTATTTTCCAACATATATTATGTTGATTTCTTATAAATTTTAATATTTGGATTGTACGATTTAATCTCACTTAAGTAATAAGAGTAGTCCTATATCAATTCTAATAGACTTGATTTATACTTGTGTAAATAGCTATGTGATGGACTTTTCAGAATAATGTTTACCTTTAAGCTATTAATAGGTAAAGCGTTTTGTCACCACATTTCTAAAGCAACATAGTGATGCTTGTCACTATAGCTGGGAAATTTGGTCTACATGTGATTTTTTATGCTTAAATCGACTTTTCTTGAAAGGTGGTGGTGGTTCTTATAAATTGACATATACAATACAAATGCAAATTATCGACAAATTGTCATATTGTATTCAAAAATTGGCTATGAATCACTGGTTAATATTACATATGAACCTGTTCTTCCATTCAGTGCAGGTCAAGGATGTGAAAATGGCATCAAATGAGAAAATAAAGCAGCTACAGAATAAATGGGATGATCACTGTCGACAAACTCATCAGAGTTCCCTGTTTGTTGCGCCTGGTGTTTCTTTAGCCAGGTTGCAAGTTCCACAGCCTTTCGGCTTTCCGTTTATGGCAGCAGATAATATGCAGGGAAGCAGCAGCAGCGGAGAGTGCTCTTTGAACGAGAGAGCATGCTCTAGTACTAGCTCTGGTATGCAAATTGTGGCACAAGCTGTATCTCCTCAACAACAGATTGCAAAGTCGTCTGAACCGGCTAAACGAGCTTTAGAAGCCTTTCCATGCCATTCAACTGAGAGAGAACGCTCAGCTTCTGTGATGCATCCCGTTGAGAACTTAAGCCTACCTCCAAATCAGACCACGACAGTTTCTGTCACTGTCACGACTGATTTAGGCTTGGGAACAATCTATGCATCTAAACTCGATCCTAAGAAGTCTTTCTTGCAAGATCGTCAACCTCATTTCATGCACTTCTCTGGCCCCATTTCAACCAATCAAGCTGTCCTCAATAAGAAAGATCCTGCTCGATCTACCTTCCAGGGGTTGGACTCAGGTGATTACAAAACTCTATTTAGGAAGCTATGTGACGCGGCTGCTTGGCAGAGTGATGCAATCACCAAGATTGTTCAAACAGTTTCGTGTTGTAGAAGTGGAATCGGTAATCAACGTGGGGCAAACATTAAAGGGAATATATGGCTCAGTTTTCTTGGACCTGATAAAATTGGAAAAAAACGGATTGCTGAAGAACTTGCTGATGCAATGTTTGGCAGCAGAGATCGCCTAATTGTTGTTGATTTGAGTACGCGAGATAGTATGAACAATGTTAACTCTGTTTTGTTTTGTCAAGGATCTCATGATTTCGACATAAATATGAGCAGAATAACAGTTGTGGATCATATAGCCCAAGAACTGTGTAAGAAGCCACATTCTGTTGTCTTCCTTGAAAATATAGATGAGGCAGATCCGATGCTGCAGAATAGCTTATCTCGTGCCCTTCAGACAGGTAAATTTCAGGACTCGCGTGGGAAAGAAATTGGGATAAATAATGTGATTTTTGTCACGTCGACCACAGTGACTAAAAATGAAAAAAGTCTTTCTCCGAGGAAGGAATTCATCAAATTTCAGGAGGAAAAAATCTTGCAAGCCAAAAACTGGCAGATGCAACTGGCAATCAGAACTGTTCCGATTGATGCTTCTAGCAGAAGTAACGAGACGACTGTTTCACTTTTGCCTACAAGAGGGCTCTTGAACCAAGATTCCCCGAGTAAAAGGAAGCTCTCAAACATCCTATGCGAGACTTCTAACAACTTAGAGACAGCCAAACGTGCCCACAAGTCCCCCAAAAATTCTCTCGACTTGAATTTGCCCTTGGAAGGGGACGAAGAAGAACCTGGCGATGAGATGGACATCTTCGGGAGAGCTTGGCTTGATGGTTTCTTTAGCCAAATGGATGGAAATGTAGACTTCAAACCTTACGATTTTGACGCTCTTGCCGATAAATTATTGAGAAAAGTCCGCTCGAAGTTTGAAGAGAAGCATAAAGGGGAGAGAATAACACTCGAGATTGATCATGAAGTAATGGTACAAATTCTTGCAGCGACCTGGTGTTCATCCAACAATGAAGCCGTTGAGCATTGGATAGAACACGTTCTGTGTACGAACTTCGATGAAGCTAGGCAGAAATATCATTTATCAGCTGAATCTGTTGTCAGACTCTGCTCTTCCGAAGGTATTCCTGTCAAAGAGTGGACACCCGGCATTCGTCTTCCCAAACAAATTAATCTTGGTATCTGATCATCCCTTAGCATTTTTGGGTTTAGTGTAAACTATGTATGGTAGCCTTTGGATCCCAGCAGATTACAAACATGTTTGGGCTAGGTGATCAAGTAAAAAATTTTGCTGGGTCTTTTTGGTTCTTTTGCATATATAGTATATTGTATGTGTTGTACTTTTTGACCACAATTAGAAGGGAAAAAAAATGTATAAAGCTATGCTAGATATTGATCGTATGTATATGACTTGATTCTCCCTCCTCATCTATCCGTCTTTCTTGGAGCATATGCCATTAATTATACTCGGCTTTCGGCAAATATTTCAAGATTTCTTATGATATAATATGCAACCGATTAAGGTAACATAAATTTTGGTGTGAGACTGTATCATCGTGAGATGTTTTTTAAAAATGGTTCAATAGCCCTGTTATGATTTATTAGTGTGACTTGAGTGCACCAAAATAATCTTATGAATTAGAGTGTTAGAATCCTATGGGATGTTTAATGGGTCTTTAAAGTTGGTGTGTTAATATGTGATTAAGTACATGGATTAATTTCTGAAGTTATGAAGAGATTAAGAGTATGTAACTTAAACATGATTGTTAATGACATGATGAATGATGCTTTAATGAGGAGTTTAGAAAACAAATGGACAGCCTCTGCACTTGATGCTCGAACAAGGCATCCAAAGGGTATATGTTGCATCGAACGAGCGTTTTGTGGGCTGCAGATCAGAAGCTACTGGTAAGGGGTGCTCGAACGAGCCTTACACATGCTCGAACGAGCTCAGCAGCAGTCAGTGAATTTGGCTCGTCGCTTTTCAAGTCTTGAGTAATTGAGTTGTCTGCCACTTGTAGCTGTTACTAATTGATTAAATTCATGACATTATTGCTGTATTAGCATTATATATAGTGAAGCTCTCATTCATCCTAATCATCCACAAAATACCCCAAGCCAAACACTTAGCCTCATCTCTTCTCTAATTGTAATTTCTCAAATTAAAATACTAGTGTAGAAACACGGTATTTTTAGCATCGATATATAAATACGTATGATATTAATTTTCTGATTTAAATATGGACAAATTTTCTCTCTATTATTATTATTATTATTATTATTATTATTATTATTATTATTATTATTATTATTATTATTATTATTATTATGCTGTAATAATTATTATGCTGTAATATTAATTTTCCATAGTTGTTTCTACAATCAACACACAATTATTGCATTTTTTGTATTCACCAAATCTCTTATTCTCCCATTTTGGATAGTTGATTTGTATGATTTATAAAATTGCCTCTTAAAAATTTAACCATTGATGTAAAGGATATTGACCATATGTTGAAATCTTATATTTAGGCTTGAATTTCTTCAATTGCTAATATCATATGTATGAACACTTTTTTTTAAAATTAAATTACTTACTCTTTTGATATGTTTTATGATTTCAACGTATGGTCAATATCTTAATAGGAGTTGATTTGTATTCACCAAATCTCATTCTCCCATTTTGGATAGTTGATTTGTATGATTAATAAAGTTGTCTCTTAAAAAGTTTAACCATTTATGTAAACCAATTAAAATGCAATAATTTGCCTATTATTTTTTTTTCAACGTTTGGTCAATATTCTATTACTTACCTCCTAAAATTAAATGTCTATTTGAGTAAATGCCAATTTGAATTAAATGTCAGTTTACTTACTTATGGTAAAAAATTATTACCCTATTACTTACTTTTTAAAATTGCTAATATCATATGTATGAACACTTACTTTTTAAGATTAAATTACTTACTCTTTTGATATGTTTTATGATTTCAACGTATGGTCAATATCTTAATAGGAGTTGATTTGTATTCACCAAATCTCATTCTCCCATTTCGGATAGTTGATTTGTATGATTAATAAAGTTGCCTCTTAAAAAGTTTGACCATTTATGTAAACCAATTAAAATACAATAATTAACCAATTAAAATGCAATAATTATCCTATTACTTACCTCCTTAAATTAAATGTCTATTTGAGTAAATGCCTATTTACTTGCTTATTCTTTTGAATTAAATGCCTATTTGAGTAAATGCCAATTTGAGAAAAGATGAATATCCAAAGCCAATCATTATCCGACAGGTGGCAGTGTTGATAGAGGAGATGCCACATGTAATTAATCTCAGTCCTTTTAATATGTTTTATGATAAGAGATACTACACCGGAGGACGTAGCTAAAATTTGGTAAACCTCGTAAATATTTTGTGTCATTTTATTATTGCATTTTATTCCTACAAACATCGAGTTTATATTTTTGCGTAATTTATTTCACAAGACTTCACAAATTTCGATCTTGGTGGTGTTAGTGATTGAAACTCGTCGTTCGATCACTAATACGTCATCGTTTTCAAGCCTAATTATTTCCATATGAATTCCTGATTTTGAAGTTCTCTCACCAAGCAAAGGATTTTCACAAGAATAGTTCTATAAATAATGATTCGGAATAATTTCGATTTTATAGTGTCATTTTAAGCTTTTTTTATTTTAAAATCGAGACCTTGATATTGTGAATGGGATGAATATGTGTTATCTTGTGAAAATTATACTTAGTTACATACCTTTGTTGATTCAAATTCTTGTTTAGGACCATTCTATTAATAGAACGAATATAACAAGGTAAGAGAATTCAAAGCATTTTAAGTTGTATATGACTGATTTTTATATAAACACACACACGCACACACACACATGAATGATTGGTTTTAAGCTATATGTGATGGTTTTGTAGATGTAAGTTTAAAGTATATTTTTCAATTTATCATCTATGTGTATAGTTTTAAGGCCTATGTGATCATTAACAAAGTTTAAGTGATCATTATTACTATAAAATTTTACAACTAATAGATTATTGTACTCATTTAATTTAAGAGTCATGGAAGAAGTCAATAGTAAGCACTATATGGTTAATTTTAAGTTCTATGTGATTGATTTTAAGATAGGATAAATGGAGATTAATAATCCTAACTTTGCGTGAACCGCTCAAAACAATCCCAACTTTCGATTATTTTCTAATATACCTAACTTTGCCACTTTGTTGCTCAGGACATACCCTTTAATATGGTAACCGGTTATAACAGAAAATATGCGAAAGTTTGGATTATTTTGAGCGGATCACGCAAAGTTGGGATTATTAATCTCCATTTATCCTTCTTATTTCCATGACAAAAAAGGTGATTTACCTGTTATAACCGGTTACCATATTAAAGGGTATGTCCTGAGCAACAAAGTGGCAAAGTTAGGTATATTAGAAAATAATCGAAAGTTGGGATTGTTTTGAGCGGATCACGCAAAGTTGAGATTATTAATCTCCATTTATCCTTTAACATATATATGATTGTTTTTAAGGTGTATGTAATTGGTTTTAATGTGATCAATTTTTAAGCTATGTCACTCGGAACTAGTATGTTGTCCATTTTAAGCTGTATAAGACTCATTTTATTATGTGTGACAAATTTAAACTATTATTTTACACATTTAAAATTTTAGTTGCGATGAACTTTTAAACTGTATGTTTTCATTTTTAAGCTAAATGTGACAATATTTAGCTACATGTGAGCGCTTTTAAGCAGCAGGTGATCGTCACAAGAAATGTTATGAAGTATTACATTTATAATTCTAAGTGTTCATGTTTAACGCACTGGTAATCCTATAGATTAATGTTTTCCTTTAGAGTACCTTTTGGGGTTCTTGTTCTCTTGTACTTATGTTAGGAGTAGCGTTTTCCTCTGTGTTTTTATCTCTATCGACGCAGTTTCTTCTCCTAATCTTTTCTCGAGCCAGGGGACTCCTTGTGGTCGTGCTCTCTTTTATGGGTATGAGTTGCCGCCGTCCTTCCTTCCCCAGACCCTGTCCATAGTTCTCTATGTACGGGATACACTGGGTAGAATGATGATGATGATGATGATGATGTGTAATAAGTATCACAAAAGTTTGCGAGCGACGGTGTATGGGGACAGTTCATATAGACCGTCCCAATAGCAAAAATTTGAAAACAAAAATGGCCAAAAATTTAAAAAATTTTAAAATAAAATTCAATTTTGAGCTTAAAAGTATCAATTTTGACATCAAAAGTGAAGTAAACCATAAAAAGATCAATTAAAATACAAGATTTCAATTTCCTCTAAAAATGATCAATTTTGATATTGATCAATTTCTACTTACAAGTTAATAACCTTAAATGGATCAATTATTTTAAAGTCTTTAATTTCGACGTTGTAGAAACACTTAGAGATAAAGAACGCAACAAGAGGGGGGGTGAATTGTTGTGTCGCCCTTAAAAGTATTTTTGCCCTGTTTCTTGCGGAATTTTATAAAGAAAAATACTCAAAGCAATAAAAAGAAACTTTAAAGAACTCAAAGATTTAACGTGGAAACTTTCTTGGCCTTAAAAGAAAGAAAGCCACGACCACTTGGGATTTCAACTTCTTTTATTAATATTTTATGTAATTTACAACTCTATTACATAAAATTTCTGCTTCTCTTCTCTAGGCCTAATTCTCCTTCTCCTTCTCGGTTCTCCTTCTCGGTTCTCCTTCTCGTTTCTTTTCTCTCTTTACACAAAATTCTCTAAGTTCCCCCTTAGACTTCCCTAAGTCTAAGTTTACACACTCAATAAAACCTTTACAAATGGAATTCTCAAATTGGATGATAAACTAAGAAAACCACAAGGAAAAATTAAATGGATTAATTGGCAATTAAGAACAATAAAATCTTTCCTCTTTCTTGAATTGGATCTCACGAAGTCTTTGATGGGCACTAGACAAAGTGTTCGTATGAATGTCTCTCTCCAAATTGTGCCGGTTAAAAAAAATCTATTTATATACTCATGAAAATAGTTTTAGCCATAAACCCATGTTCTAAAAATGTGGGAGTAGTGGTCATTAAATTTGGGAGTAGTGGGTATGAATACTTGGGAGTTGCTCCAAGTATACTGTTAGTTTTTAGGTCAAGAAAGAGAGATATTATTTTTGTGGAGATAAATTAGGATCTAAAAATTTTAAGCTCTCTTAAGTAGTTAGTTAGTAATTGCCAATTAAGATCCTTATGCTAATCAGTTTTTCACCCGTACAACTTGATAAAAACAAAAATAAAAACAAAAATAAAAATTTATTTCCCTTATTTCTCGTTGAATTTTTCTCTGACCAGTTGCGTTGGGAACACCGTGTTGTCTCCGTCTGGACAGTCTTCAATTTTGACCAATCTGGAACTGGTCCAAGTGACTTAAGTATTTGACGTAGACTTGTAATGTTCTTCCACAACTTTCTAAGGTGCTATCGACGATCTTTGATAATCAGATATATGACCTATCAAAACAATCTCAAAAATAATTTGTTTGTTTATAAAAGTTAAGTCATCATTAAAACCAAATGGGCCAACAGACGTAAAAGTGATTAATTCAGAACTGAAAGTGATAAAGTATAGATAAAGTGATCACTTAAGTGCACAATTAAAACTATTAAAAGAGAGCCGGAAAAATTACCGTGAATAATAGTACCTTTTGTTAATTTCCCTACAATAATATCAACAATTGATGAACCTTGAATAATAGTACCAACTTAAAGATGTTTTTTCTAGAAAATCCTAACATGTTATAAATCAAACTATAGGTGATTATAAGACGAACAAAATTGGTAAATTAGTTAATAAACTAAAGTTGATATCATTCTAGGAAAATACCCCCTAAGCTGGTATTACATATGGTTAATCAATAGTTGGTATTATTGTAGAAAAGTTAACAAAATATTGTATTATTAACGGTAATTTTTCCTTAAAAGAAAGCAATAACAAATTTAATTTTGCTCTGATCAATTTTGACATTATAATGATGAAATTCTACTTATAATTTTATAACGTTAAAAAGAACAAGAATTTTTACGTCTTAAACTGACTAATTCAGACTTTAAGTTAATCAATTAAATATGTAAAATAATAAATTAAATGATGGAAAAATTACCTAGAATAATCCATCCTTTTGATGATCTTTTTACAATGATTTTAACTATTGATTAACCATGAATAATCCGAACTTTATGTGGTATTTGCATAGCGTAAACTTAAGTATCCGGGTGACTTGCTATAGTAGGTAATTTATCAAAAATGTAAATTGAAAAATAATACTCCCTCTGAACCAATTTAATTGTCACATTTCCTTATTTGGTAAATTCATATCAATTGTCACATTTTCTTTTTTGTCAATCTTTTTTTTACCTAGATATCCAATGTTCGCACTAGCAAAAACCAAAATACCTCTACTTTTACTACTTAGAATACTCCAACAACCACCTTTACAATTAATTTAATCAATTAAAATACCCCAACTACCACCTTTTTTATGGACCCTACACCACCCTTAATAACCGTGCCCAAGCAAATGGGACAACTAAATTGGTTCGGAGGGAATATAAAGTTTTAAAATTTTACATATAAAATTCTAAAAAAAATTTAACATTTTTTTAAACATTTTATTGACATTTATTTTAATTTATCTTTTGTATTTTTAAATAAAACTTTTTACAGCAGGTCATCTGGTTATCCGATTTTACTCTAGGCAAAAACCCCATAAAGTTGAGATTATTCATATTATTCAATAAGTGGAATTATTATAGAAAAATCATGAAAATGTTGAATTATTTTAGATTCTTTTTTCTTAAATATTCAGTTATAATTTATAATAAAAAACAATTTTAGGCTTAAAGATAACAATTATGACCATAAATAGATCATTTACTGATGCCCTATACTTAAGCCAATTAAACTATTGGTCTAATATGAGATGGTCTCTCCCAAGACCCGTGGTATGGAAGTAGAGCTGTTTATTGGTGGGCTTGGGCGGGTAGCGAAACGAATAATACCTAAAACTTCTACTCGCGGGCTCAAATATTCAATGCCCGAGCCGTATTTGCGGGCATTTTTTTTTTTTCGCGGGTAGCCGGGTATTTTTTATATAAAATTAAATGTATAAACCGTAATTTTAAGTTTTAACAACAATTAAAATACAATACATTGTCTAAAATACTCTAAATATATACAAAGTCTCAAAACACTCAAATTACAGAATATTGATTATAGACGATAAAGTTGGCTACTTGTTTGAACTTTGATAAAGTCGACTGCTTGAGTGCTTTGAGGGTTAAAAATATTGAATGTAAACGGTAGAATTAAAAATGTTTAAAATTTAAAATAAGCAAACATTATGGCTAATACAAGACTATTAAGCTAAAGTTGGGTATAGGTAATAATTACTAAAGTTGGGTATGAGTCATGTAACAATACTAGTTTAGTAAATGATAAAATTAATTATTTAATAAATAATAGGAGTATAGTAAACTAAGCGGGTGGTCGGGCATATCTGCAGGTGTTTTTTTTTTTTTTTTTTGTGTCGCTACCCGCTCATTTTATCTTGGCGGGCGGGTAATACACGTCTAAAATTTAAATTTTTTTGTTAAGCGTTGTCTATGCCTGCCCGATTTTCAAACCGATGGGTCGAGTCTAGGGGTGTTCAATGGGCCGGATAAGGGCCGGGCCGGGCTTGGCTTAAGTAAATATGGGCTGGGCCGGATAAGGGCCTTTTAAAATTAATATGGGCTTTAAATGGGCCGGGCTTTGAAAGCCCGGTCCGGCCCAATCCGGCCCATTTTTACTACTAAAAATATTTTTAATCTCCATTTTTCAATTTATAACAATTAAATTATCATTTATAATAAAAAAATTAATAAAATATTAATAATTTCATTTACATTGTCATTTATAATATTTAGATTATACATTAATTATGTTATTTACAAAGGCCCGTTTTCGGCCCTTATTGAGCCCTTTTATAGCCCACTTCATTTTACATAAAGTAAAGCCCGTTTCCGGCCCGGCCCATTTTTGACCCGGCCCTTACAAAGCCCTTCTAAAAACGGGCCGGATAAGGGCTCAAAATGGGGGCCCGGCCCATTGAACACCCATAGTCGAGTCTGATGGATAGTCCGCCTATAAACAACTCTGGAAGGGGTTTCACTCACCTTATTTAAGTGGACAAATATCTTAATGAGTCTAGGCCTAATATAATGTTACTTTCTTTTTTGAAGATTTCCTGATCCAATGCTGATTATGATTATTACTTATTATGAGAGGCAAAGTGCTGGATCACGTGTAGAGATGGTATAAAAGCCCAACCCAATAGCTTTTATTAATTAAAATAATAACAGCTGGTCTTATAGGAGATTGTCTCTTTGAGTGACGTCTTTTAGGTCCAACTCATTAAAACTTAATTAAAAAAATGATAACCAGTTCGTGTAACGGTATACTTATTTTGTAGAGTTTTAGAATATCTTAAGTAGGCATTTAAGATTCGCATGTTAAGTAGACATTAATATAATCAAGTAGGCATTAAGATAACTAAAGTAAGCCTTAAAGATATATTAATTATGCATTTAAGTATGCAATCTAAAGTAGGCATTAAGGATAACTGTAGTATGCTTTTCACTTATGTAAAATAGGTATCCGGAGAAGTGAAAGAAATTTTAACTATCTATAGTAAGGAAAAAAAACCTCATTGACATTAACAATACCTTAAGGTGGTATTAAAGATACTTGAAGTTGTCATTTAGTATATCTCAAATTGGCATTATGGAGTTATCAAGTATAAAGGATATTTAAAGTTGGCATTAAGAACGCATCAAGTAGTCATTAAGAGTATCTCGATCAAGTAGTCATTAAGAGTATCTCGATCAAGTAGTCATTAAGGAAATCTCAATTTGACATTTAGGAGACTTTAAATAGGCATTAAGGTTATCTTAAATTAGCATTAAGGAGATTTCATGTAGATATAAATGATACTTCAAGTTGGCATTATGGACACTTTAAGTAGTCAAAAAATATAAAAATTGGTGTTTAGGACATTTCAAGTAGCCATTAAGGATATAACAAGTTGACAGTAAAGACACTTCAAGTAGTCATTAAGGATATATCAAACAGGCAATTAATTTTTTTGTATGTAACTATTTAATATTATTATTTGCTACATTCATAGGAAATGATGATGACAATACACTACAAATTATCTAGCACCTTAAAGTATACTAAAATGTCTATTTCAGGTATCTTAAACCCTACTTGAAGTATCCTAAGTGCCTATTTGACATACTATGAACCTCTACTTAATGCATCTTACATGCCTACTTGATGTATCCTAAAATCCCACCGAGTAGATTATGTACACCTATAGTTAAGATTGAGAATGGACTTAAGTTTTAAAGATCCTACAATGGTGTTTTTGTATATAAAGAGCCATTTTCATAGTGATTTGGGTTTTCAACAAATTGAAATTCATTTCTTCCCAAATTGAGTTTTAGTAGGTATTTTTTTATATCAAAATAAGTATTTTTGTATACCAGCTAGGGGTGTTCAAAAATACCTGATTAAGAATATCCGGAATTAGATTTAAAAATCAAATAAATTATTCGATTTTTGAAAATCGGATGATTAAAACCACTACCGGATATCCAGTTTTCTACTTATTTACTCCCTTCGTTTTAGTTTACTTGTCCCATTTCCTTATTTGGCATATTCATACTACTTGTCCCATTTCCTTTTTTTGGCTAACCTTTTCTTACCTAAACACCCCCACTTTTCCAATTCCCAATACTCCCTCCGTCCCTTATAATTTGCAACATTTTCCATTTTCGTCCGTCCCACTTAAATTGCAACATTTCTATTTTTGGACTATGGCCCACCAATTTTAACCATTTATTAATATCTACCTACCAATTAATTACCCCATTTAATACCTTAATTACTCCCTCCATATTCCCAACTACTCTCTCTCTTTAATAGTAAAACCCAATCTACCATTACCAGTACCACACACCAATTTATTACCGTTGGTACTTGGTACCCATTAATGACCAACTATTCATCTCCTTCACCATAAATACCCATTTTCCTACCTTAAACCCTAGTTTTTCTTCAGAAATTTCAGCCCCATTGCACTCCTCTCTCTCTCTCTCTCCTTATTTTCCCTGTAAATGAAGAAGAACCCAGATTAGTTTTTTCATCTTCCTTTGCCTCTTGTTGTTCTTGAGTCAAGATCTGTTCATGAAAAATTTATGAGTTCCATTTTCAAGATCTCTTTCTTTTTCAAGAATGACTTTCTCTTTCTTTTTTAAGATCTCTAATTTTTAAGGTAAGATTTTTTTTTTCAGATTTTTCGATTTTTTTTTTTGTAGATTTGGTGTTTAGTTCTTGATGCTTTTTTTCTTCTTCATATTTTTCGAATTTTAGCTAAGATTTGTTTCGAATTTGATGCGTTTTTTTTTATAATTGTTGCATGTTTAGTTATTTGTTCATATTCTAAGTTCTTAGTTCTTCAAGATCTCTAAGTTCTTATTTGTTCAAATTTCTAAGTTCTTATTTGTTCAGATTTCTAAGTTCTTATTTGTTCAGATGGTTATAATTTGTTTGGTTATTCTAAGATGCATTTTTTTTATAATTGTTTCATGTTTAGTTCGAATTTAAGCTAAGATGGTTATTAGCTTTATGTCATTCTTTCATGTTTAGTTCGAATTTTTAGAGTATTTCATGTTTAGTTCGAATTTTTAGAGTACGGCATGCCTCTGTTTTTCATGTTTAGTTCGAATTTCTAAGTTCGAATTTTTTTTATAACTGTTTCATGTTTAGTTCGAATTTTTTTTGGTAGATTTAGAGTATTTGCTTTATGTCATTGTATTGTTGTTAGTGTTATGCATTCTGATTTTGTTCTTCATTTGCATTATTATTGATTTCAGAAATGAGTTCTGAAATTACTGATTCTCAATTGGATTTTTATGTCCTTGATTCGCCTGATCGAGAGGCTTGCATGGAAAGATTTACGCCTCCACGGCTAACCCAAGATGATGTTTCAAAATTGCTTGAATTAAAAACCACAAAAATCTGTGGTAAAAGAGCTGCTTCACGTTCTCCGGTTAAATATCATGTGAAAACAGAGGTTTACTCGGATGATGATGATGACGAGCCAAAAACTATGTTTGAAATGTGGTATAAAAGGTTTATGCCATTTGCTGCTGCACCATCTAACCGATTTTATTTACACAATGATGAAAGCAATGATACAAAATTTAAAAGTGATGACACTGGAAAATCAATGCTTGAAATCTTAATCCCAGCTTATAAGCCTGATAAATCATCTTTGGCAATGGAATCACAAGATTGTAGTAATATGCATGACTCTGATGAAACACAGGACTTCTCAATTTGAGTATTATTCTTAACCCCCTCACTTATTTTGATTTAATTTTGTTGATTGGATGCTGGGAATAATGTTTTGTGGTTGATTATGAGTTCCAATGTTATGTATCTTGTTTGTTATGCCCAATGATGATGTGGTTGATTATGAGTTCCCATGTTTTATTTCTTGTTTGTTATGCCCAATGATGAAGGAACTTGTATCGGATGTTTGCACACTTTGAATATATGATGTGTATGCCCTAGAGAATGCAATCATGGATTACATTGTTAACCTTCCATGGTTTGAGCTTTACTAGTGGTGAACTTTCATACAATTCAATGTGCTGCAATTTTGGTGAAATCTATTACCTGAGGGCATTATATGTTTAGTTACTTTGATGTTTGCATACATTCATACTGCAAAAGCTTTGATGTTCCTTTACATTCATACTGCAAAAGCTTTGATGTTCCATTACATTCATGCTGCAAAAGCCTAATCATCTTGCTACTTTTTACAATCATATATAAGTACAAAGATAATGTCAAAATGTAGCATTATGATTAGGTTGTACCTACTTGGTTTAATATTAACCTAATGTTAGCCAATTATGAGCAAGTTCCTCTTCAATTTGTTGATTCATTGCATCTTGTTCAACTATCAATGGAATACTTTGCCTTTGTGATTCTTGGAATGGATCAATTGTTGCATCTCCATTTTCAAAATATTGTGTGTACACATCCATCGAGTTATACCCATCTTGAATGACTTCATTTGATACATTGACACATGTTGGTAGTGTCCCTGCATTCTCTAACCTTTGTTTTGCCATATGCGGTAGTTGGTAGTTGTTGCCTCCTTTAGTCATGATCACTTCATTCATTACAAGTTGGAGCGAAAGGAACACATTGTTGATTTTCTTGGGGTCAAATATCTCATATGCATAGTTCACAGCACTTACCAACTCCTCTATGTTTCTTGGACTTTGTTGATGTTGTATTGATTGTATTGCTCTAAAGAAACCAAGATCTAATATATTAAGATCTGGGCTGTTTGGGGGTTGACACTTCAAATGGATATTGAACCCATCTCCATTAGCTGCTTGAATGAAATCTGCATCGTTGACTCGCATATGTGGGGGTGCATTATCTTGTTGAATGTATACTATGCCTGTTTGTTCTAGTGGCCACTTTGCTTTGATTGCTGGGATTAATTTGTTGATGAAAATTCTCCTCATAACTTCTTTGGTGATTCTCTTGACTGGTTTGATTTCTGGAGTTCCTCTAGGCCTATTTGCACTATTTCTAGCTGCTGGTACAATGTCAACTAATGGCCATAACCCTATCTTCCCATCAAATGTGCATTGTCCATCTTCATTAAATCTTGGTCTAGCTGTGGCCACTAAGAACATGACCTTGCAAATGAATCTTTTTGACTTGCATGTTCGGTAAGGCTTACATTCTCCTGGTGCAAGATAATATTTACCCGTAACTTGACTTAAAAAAAACCATTTCTCATCAACGTGTACAATATCGAACATGTCAACGTACTTGTTATCACCATTTGCCCCTTACACTATGTGTGACAAGCACCATTTCAACCTTTCAAATTTGTTTTGTGTTGTAAGTGTTGGTTTCAAACTATTAGAATGCCTCTTAATTTTACCCCCCTTGACGTATCTGTGTACTCGTGTCTTTGGCACACCTAATGCCGCTGCCAATGATCTTATGTTGCATCTTTTTCTCAATGGAATTGTTAATATTTGATCAACATCAATTTCAATACCAATTCTGCCTTTGTAATTTTTTTTTAGTTGCAAATTGTCTCTGTTTTCTAGTGATTGTTTTACTCTTTTCCACAATCTATGTATTGTTGTTCTAGATACCCCATATTCAGCTGCCTTTTTCTTCATGTATCCATGTGGTAAGCTCATATCAGTTGAGCTGTGAATCATATCTGTTGACAATTTTCTTAAATCATCTTCCTTTAAATCTGTCCGTTTTTTCCTCGATGAACATTCTGGAGGAATATTACCATTAGGTAACTCCTCTATGGCCCGTATAATTCCTGTGGTATCTGTGATATGCATATGATCATTTAATACAATTGAAGTTGTATTTTGGTTGTTAAAGATCAATAATGCCCAATGATGAATAATGCTATGAAATGCCCAATGATGAAGGAACTCTTTTAAATATTGTGATGAAAATTTTCAGCCATTTTTAAATCAACATTATGCAGCTCTTGCTTTAATGCAATTGAGGTGGTATTTTGGTTGATTTGTTAAGGTTGAATAATTATTGTTTCATGTTTGCTGAATTTAACTGAGGGCTACAATTGAATGCCATTGAATAATTTTCACTAAAAATAACTGAATGTCATTAATTAATGTGCTAAAAAATTTAAAGCCTATTATGTGTATGCATACCTGAATTTGCAGATGCTGTTATATCTTCAATGATATTGAAGAAATTTGAAGTCATATTTTGTAATCTTGAAGAAATTTGAATTTGCAGATGCTGTTACTTGAGCAGTTTGTATTGTAGTATTATCATAATTTTGCAAAGTTGATGTAAATTAATGAAAGATGTAATGTAAATGAAGTGCCTCTAGTATTTTTATTTATGCTATATTGATGGAGTGTGAAAAATGGCAAAATTGGAGGGAAGTTTAAAGAAAATTCCAAACTTGATTCCTGGAAGAGAAAAGGTGGGAAAACTAAAATTTAAGGGCCCACATTCAATTAATTTAAACCCATAACAAAGGATTTGATTACAACAATTATTTCTCTCTCTTCCCATTAAACATATCATTAAAATCATAAGAAGACAAAAAAGCACACTTCCCAATGTATTCAATAAAATTCACTTCTTTTCTCTTTGTTCCAAAATCAACCGGACAGAGGGAGTACTCTACTACCACCTTTACAATTAATTTAATCAATTAAAATACCCAACTACCACCTTTTTAATGGACCCCATTCAACCCTTAAAATCCGTGAAAAGTCAAATGGGACGAGTCAACTGAAACGGAGGGAGTATTATTTATCCTTTAATATTCTTAAAATATATAAATATTTTTTCATAAATTTTTTTGTTTTGGTTTTTAAATTTACTAATATTAACAGTTCTCAACTAAAACTAAATTGTATATTTAATTTATTGTTAATTAATTTAGACTTTTGAAAATCCAATCATATTTCCAAAATGATTTGTATTTTATGTTTAGAAAACTTTCCTTTTTTTTGTAAATTGTTTGAAAAATAAGCTCGATTAAAGAAAATGATGAAGTGAGCTTAAATAGTTATATCAAAAAAAATGTAAAATTGTTTTAAAAAATACCAAAAAAAAATTTTGGATATCCGGTTTTTGATTTGGAATAAACCGCACATTTGGAATCCGAATATCCGTATTTTATGGACTGGAACCGAATAGTGATTTTTGGTATCAAAAAAATCGGGTATTCAAATTTTCGGATTCGGGTCGATCCGGAGCGCATGTGTTTGGTTGAGCTGGTTCCTTGACATGGTATCAAAAGTGGACATTTTTAAATAGTTGAAGTAGACATTTAAAAATGACTATAGTAGGTGTTTTGCATATAAAATTGATTGTTTTGATACTAAAGTATGTGCTTTATAATACTATGGTAGGCATTTTATATAGTTGAAGTAGTCATTTGCAATGGTTATAGTACCAATTTTGAACAAGTAATAGTGGCTGTAATAGGCATAACATTTCGGGTATATAATTTACACTACTAATTATGTTTATTATTAATGATGCGGAAGTCTTAAATTACAAACTGCTAAAATCAATTAAGATTTAAAATCGTTTAAAAACAATAGTTTAAAATATTACAATTGAGAGATCAACACGTTTTGTTTTCTCAAAACATAATAAAAGCAATAAGTAAACCATGATTATGAAACTCACCAATAAATAAAATAAAATGCATTTAAATCCTTGATAAAGAAAATAAATATTGCGGCCTGGATCAAAACTTGAAGCTAAATCTGCGTCCAAAATACTGACATCCATGGTAATGCCGATGAAATAATATCTATGATCGATTTGGTGCGATATAGCTTGATGAACGATTACGAAACTTAACACAAGTATGAAACAGAAAAAATAATATGCAAAAAGAACTCAAGGATTTCAGGAGGTTCACCCAAAATTGGCTACGTCCCCCGTGGTGTGTAGTTTGCTTGCTTTTATATTATATGAGATCACTCTTACAATTGAGAACAATGATGCCAGAGATAAAAATAATAGGCTATGTGTTAGGCTTAGGGGTTGTGTTTGATGTGTTTTGGCTATGCTAATGATCTCACTATTTATAGAGCTTTGTACATTAAAGATAATTACACACTTAAATGCACTCTTAAAGCTGAAAATAATAAGCTAAATTAACTGAGATTAAAGAGTATAAAAACTGCTCCAAGGATAATGAAACGCCACTGAACTGAACATCCACGAAGAAGCAATGCACTCTGACAGACCTGCTGACCACATGCTCGTTCGAGCATAATACCAGCTCGTTCGAGCACACACCAAACGAACTCACTGACTAGCAGCTGCAGGCTGCTCGTTCGAGCACCTAGCCGCTCGTTCGAGCAGCAGCCAACCTGAAGCTTTTGATCTTTCTGATTAACTTGCTCGTTCGAGGCAATGGAAGGCCATTTGTATGCCTCGCTCGAGCACCCTGTGCTGCAGCTGATTCTTGGTCTTCCATGCAACCAAAATATCTTTAATAACTAATCATTATTCTCATCAACCAAGTTTATGACATTATTTATCACACACATTAAAACATCAACTTAATACTAGGGGCGTTCAAAACTGGATACCAGGTCGACCCAGATCCGGAAATTCGGGTACCCGCTTTTTCGGATACCTAAATATGTGACCCGGTTCTGACCCGGTTCAAACCGGGTCGGATACCGGATATCCGGTTTTGCTAATTTCCTAAAATTGTGTTTTTTCTTATTTCTTTTAGAATATATTTTATATAGCATTCAAATACTAATTTTGGAGAAATTCTTAACTAAATTAGTCATTAAAAAATTACACAAAACAATAAAATTTCAGAAACAATAAAACATCCCAATATCACAATCAATAATCATCCCAAATAAATGAATTTAATTTATATTAAATATTTACATAAAGAATTATATTCAAGTAAAGAATTAGAAAATAATATTCAAAATTTAGAAATAACAAAATTAGTTTAAACTGTTATGTTATAATCAAATGGACGACAATATTTGTTGAGGTACATTCAGCTTCTAAATTCCGAAAGCAAACACTGTATTTGCAACAGTCTCTTCCACCGCAACGGCTATATTGTGCAGCAGCCCTTCTATTCCACCGCGGCCCCCCACCACCCACATCACCCCGACCACCACCCCTTCTCTCATCCACCGCGGCCCTTCTCTCTTGCAGGTACGTTTTCCGGCCAGAAGAAGCACAATTCAGACATTGAACTTGCTTTTTTCAACAGAGTACTTTTTTTTCTACAACCGCGCGCTTCCTCCTCTGGGCGTAATTCCAGTAGGTGGTGGTCTTTGGAAGCCCAAACCGGTAAGTTCGGGGAAGGAAGATCGACCGGAGTTCGGTGTCCCGTTTTGGGTGCAGTTTTTGTGACGATAGTTATTTCTTCCCGTCACCTTCTCGTGGAGGTGTCGGTTTGACGTCTGAACCAGACCGATTGCATTCGTGGACCCACGGTTTGGCGTTTTCTGGTTGTTTTTCGCTTTTTTCGTGATCGCCTTTGTAGTTTTGGTTTTCGGTGACCTTCTTTTGGTGGTATTTGGTTGTTGTTTTTGGCTTCTTTATTTTTTCTTTTTCTTTGGTTGCTTTGTTTTTTCGGGAGTTTCTGTTATTTTGTTTCTCAACTAGTTAGTGCCTTTGCTTTTTGTTTTTGTTGTTGCTTTGTTTTTTCTTGTCTAGTTTTTGTTTAGTTTTGTTTTAGCTTTGTTTGTTTTAGTTTAAATTTGTTTTAGTTTAATTAGTTTATTTTGTTTTAGTTTATTTAGTTTATTAGTTTTTTTTGTTTTAGTTTTGTTTTTGGGGTTTGGTGTGTGGTCTTTTTCGTATAGGTTGGTGTTTGGTCTTTTGTTAGGCTTTTTGTTTTCTTAGTTTGGTGTCTTGTTCAGTGTGCTTTATTTGTTTTAAGTCTTGTGGTGTGCTGAAGTGATCTTGTGTTGTTGCCTTTTCTCTTGTCTGTGTGTGTACCGTTTATCTTTTAGGCTCTTTGGTTCCTGAGTATAGAGTTAGAAAGTTATCATGGTAACCTAAGGTCAGGTCCAAAGAGGGGGGGGGGGGGGGGGGGGGGCAAGGGGGGCAACGTAAACAGGGGCTGGAATTAAGAGTGGGGACTTGGAACATAGGTACCCTAGAAGCCAAGTCTTTAGAGCTGGCCAATGAGCTTTCTAAATACAGGATCCAAGTAGCTTGTGTTCAAGAGACTAGGTGGAAGGGGCGGAAAGCTAAAGGTATAAAGGGATACAAGTTGTGGTATGCAGGTTTAGACGGCAAACGTAGCGGGGTGGGCATCCTTGTATCTAACGATATCCTAAAGTAGGTTGTAGAAGTAAGGAGGTGTAACGACAGGATTATGTTAGTTCGGATCGTAGTGGGAGAAGAAGTCGTATCGTTTATAAGTGCGTATGGGCCCCAAGTTGGGCTGGACGAACAGGTGAAGCGCGAGTTTTGGGATAACCTAGGAGTCCTTTTGAGTTCTATCCCGGAAGATGAGAAGATATTCCTAGGTGGAGACTTAACGGGCATATAGGGAGAGAGGCGGGTACCTTTAACTCGGTTCATGGCGGGTTTGGTTTGGGAGCGAGAAATGAAAGCGGGGAGTTTCTTCTGGAGTTCGCACTAGCCAGAGATCTGGTGGTTGCAAACTCGCTCTTTAGGAAGAAAGATGAGCATTTGATAACATACAAGAGCGGAGGTCACGCAACACAAGTTGATTACTTCTTAGTGCGCAAAGTAGATCGGGCCTCTTGTTTGGACTGTAAAGTAGTGTTGGGTACAGAGATGCCTACACAACACAGGCTTTTAGTTATGGTTTTAGGATGAGGAAGAAGATTGCAGAGAAAAAAGCCGAGCTTAGGGGAAAGATCATGTGGGGGAGGCTCAAAGGGGATGTGGCCACTACCTTGTCCAACAAGATTAGTGCTTTAGGTTTCCCAAGTCAATCCGAGGACGCGAATGATATGTGGGTGAATATGACAAATGTCATTCGAGGAGTGGCGAAAGAGACTTTGGGGGTGACTTCGGGTAAACCAAAGGTATACAGAGAGGCGTGGTGGTGGAATGAAGAAGTGGAGAAGAAAATTAAGGACAAAAACAAGAGCTTTAGGGATCTTATGGCATGCACGGAGGAGGAGGCTAGGACGGAAAAGAGGAAAAGCTACAAAGAAGCGAAGAAGGCGGCAAAAAAAAGCGGTTACGGAGGCGAAAAATCGAGCATATGAGGAGTTTTACCAGAAGCTCGATTCCAAAGAAGGGGAGAAGGATATTTTTAAGTTGGCTAGGGCCAGGGCCAGGCGACAGCAGGACTTAGAGGCGGTAAAATACATCAAAGATGAAGGGGGACGAGTCCTTCTGAGACAGGAGGACATTAAAACCAGATGGCGTATGTATTTCTCGCACCTGCTCAATGAGTATAGAGGGCCAAGGGGGGATGATAGTCGAACTTTCGAAGCCCATAGACCCAATGATTGTGGGTTAGCGTGCGCTATCACCATCGAGGAAGTAAAAGAAGCCCTCAAGAAGATGGGGAGATCAAAGGCAGTCGGGCCAGGTAACATACCGATTGAGGTGTGGAAGGGTTTAGGAGATGAGGGCATTCGTTGGTTGACTAACCTCTTTAATGTTATACTAAGGACGCATAAGATGCCAGAAGAATGGAGACGCAGCACAATAATACCCCTGTTTAAAAACAAAGGTGACGCGCAAGAATGTGGGAACTATAGGGGTATCAAACTTTTAAGCCACACCATGAAATTGTGGGAGAGGGTGATAGAGAGGAGGATCAGACAAGAAGTGGTGATAAGAGAGAACCAATTTGGCTTTATGCCAGGTAGGTCTACCATGGAGGCTATTCACGTTTTGAGGAGGCTGATGGAAAAATATAGAGAGCGGAAGAAGGACTTGCATATGGTATTCATAGACTTGGAGAAAGCGTACGATAGCATACCACGACAAGTCATTTGGGATAGCCTCAAGGCTAAAAGTATTTCTCCAACCTACATTGAGATTATACGAGATATGTATGACGATGCTTTGACTAACATTCAGACACCGGTAGGGTTAACAGAGGCCTTTCCGGTAAAAGTTGGATTACACCAGGGATCAGCTCTAAGCCCTTTTATTTTTGCGATCATTGTGGATGAGATCTCTAAATCTATTTGGGAGACGGTTCCGTGGTTCATGCTTTTTGCTGACGATATCGTGTTGGTAGCAGAGACTAAAGAAGAGGTTAGTAGTAAACTGGATGAGTGGAGGGCAGCTTTAGAAGGTAAAGGTTTGCGCATCAGTCGTACGAAGACTGAGTACCTATGCTGCGACTTTAGTGGGACACAGCCGATAGGGGAGTCAGAAGTTTGTATCGGGGAAGAAGTCATTAAGAGTACGATCAAGTACAAGTATTTGGGATCGATCATCCAAAGGGACGGGGAGATCGACGGAGATGTAGATCATCGTATCCAAGCGGGTTGGCTCAAATGGCGAGCAGCTACCGCGGTGATATGTGATAGGAAGATCCCAAATAAGTTAAAGGGAAAATTTTACAGGGTAGCGATCAGACCGGCTTTATTGTATGGGACAGAATGCTGGCCTATAAAGAAGAGTTTTGAACGTAAAATGGAAGTAACTGAGATGCGTATGTTGCGGTGGATGTGCGGGCACACTTTGATGGATCGAATTAGGAATCAAGAGTTTAGAGATAAACTAGGGGTTGCTCCTATATCCGAAAAAATGCGCGAAAGAAGATTGAGGTGGTTTGGACATGTGAAGAGAAAGACTTTCGATGCCCCTGTGAGGAGAGTCGAAAGCTTTATGGTAGAGGGTAAGAGGAGTCGAGGAAGACCCAAGAAAACTTGGGAGGAGCAAATAAAGGTAGACCTACGTGAGTTAAACCTCTCTGAGGACCTGACTAGGGATAGGAGTAGATGGAGGCGTCATATCCAGGTTTTAGACGTCGGCTTTTCTTCTTAGAGTCGTTAGCGGTTCATGTTTGCCCTAGTTTACTGTGTGTTTTTGTTTTTAGTTTGTTTTAAGTTTTTCTTTTCTTTTCTTTCTTTGGACCTTTTGTGTTTTTTCTCTCCGCGAGGCAGGTGCGTATCTTTATCTTTATCATCTTGGAGTTGGGGGACTCCTTTTGGCCGTGCTCTCCTTCACGGGTATGAGTAGCCGCCGTCCTTCCCTCCCCAGACCCTGCTCATAGTTTTCTATGAGCGGGATATACTGGGTAGGATGATGATGATGATGATTATTCAGCTTCTAAATTCCATGGAAATCATTTTTGTGGTACCTTCTGCTTCTAATTTTCATGGAAATCAATATTCCCTCATCTTCTACTTTTACATTCCACCAAAAACCCATGAATTGAAAAGAAATCTAAAAAGAAGTACCAAAATGGCATAATCGCATAAAACCCAATAAAATCGGTATTCCATGAAAACTGAAACTTAATTGGATCATTAGGAAGAAGATAATCACATTAATTTCAGAATGAAATTTCAGATTAACTCTTCAACAAGAGTCTTAAATAAATCGAAAATGGCAAAAAAAAAAAAAAGAAATACCGAAAATTCATGTGGTGGTGGGTGCAATTTCATGAAGATTTAAGTTCAAATTGAGAAGAGATCAGATTTAAAAAAAGAGGTTGAATATGTGAATAATTTCAGCAATATTTTGTAAAAAATAACAAAAAATGGTGAACTTGAAGTATGGAGGAATGGAGATTTAGAAGAAGAAAGAATGAGTATTGAGTACTCTGTTACTAGTCACTTACGAAATAGGTTACTTGAGGAAGATTGAGGAAGGTCGGCTGCTGTGACAAAAATAGGTTTAGGAACTTTAGGTTACTTTGGGTTTAAATACCTAGGTTAGAAAAATTCAATTTGGACTTAAAAGGCCCATTCAGAACAGCAGCAGCCCTTAACCAAAATAAAATTTAAAAAAAAAATCAGATCCTGGATACCCGGATTTATAAAAATACGTATCCGGTTCCGACCCAAATACCCGGTTTATAAACCGGGTACCCGGTCCGAAATATCCGATTTTTACAATTCGGGTCAAAAATCCGATTTTTAAAACCGGATACCGGATAATCCGGGTTGTGTTTTTAAAACCGGATATTTTGAACACCCCTACTTAATACCCATTATATCACACTTGGAATTCCATCCCAAGAGTCTCCATATGAATGCACACATCAAAGTGCACTCAAGTCACCTATTCATAACAATCTCCACCTTGACTTGAGTTCACCCAAGTCATAAAATTCATCATTCACTCCATCTTACAAGAATATAAAACAAGCATATAAAAGAACATACACACCTCAAATGCCCCAAGGGCATCACTTTAAGCAATGAGCTAGACCAACCAAGTCAACACATAATTCAAACTTGGTTGTAGGCAATGATTTAGTCATCATGTCGGCCGGGTTTTCACTTGTATCGATCTTCTTCAAGATAACCCTCTTGTGCTCCACCTCATCTCGCATGAAGTGGTATTTGATATCAATGTGTTTGGATCTTCTATGAAATGTATTCTGATTTTTAGCCAAATGAATTGCACTTTGGCTATCACAATGTACACTTACCGCACACACCTTGTTGCACATCTCACCAACAAGACCCTTGAGCCACTTAGCTTCTTTGAATGACTCGGCGGCGGCTATGCACTCCGCTTCGGTTGTAGAAAGGGCAACCATATCTTGCAAAGATAATTGCCAACTAATTGCCGAACCACCCAATGTGAACACAAGTCCACTTGTGGACTTTCTATTGTCAAGATCACCACCATAATCCGAGTCACAAAACCCGGTTAGCTCGCTTGAATCCTTCCCATACATAAGACAAAGATTAGAAGTACATTTCAAATACCTCAATAACCATTTAAGTGCCTCCCAATGTCCCTTCCCCGAATTAGACATGTATCTACTTACCATGCTCACCGCATAAGCAATATCGGGCCTAGAACATACCATAGCATACATCATGCTACCAACGACACTAGTGTAGGGGATTCCCATCATTTGCTCTTCTTCTTCCTTTGTTTGTGGACATAATTGTTTGGATAATTTAAAATGAGAGGCAAGAGGAGTAGACACACCTTTAGCATCTTCCATGGAGAAGCGTTGCACAACCTTCTCAATATACTTCTTTTGGCTAAGGAACAAGACACCCTTAGCCCGGTCTCTCAAAATTTCCATCTCTAGGATGTTCTTGGCTTCACCAAGATCCTTCATATCAAATTCACTTGAAAGCAACACTTTCAAGTTCTCCACCTCAAACAAAGATTTACATGCAACTAACATATCATCAACATACAAGAGCAAATATAACAAAGAACCATCTTTAAGTTTCTTAAGATATACACAACTATCATAAGAACTTCTAGTAAAATCATGAGAGGTCATGAAAGAATCGAACCTATTGTACCACTGCCTAGGTGATTGTTTCAACCCATACAATGATCGTTTCAACCTACACACATGATTCTCCTTACCGGCAACCTCAAAGCCTTTCGGTTGCTTCATAAAAATTTCTTCTTTAAGTTCACCATGAAGAAAAGCTGTTTTTACATCCAATTGATGCAATACCAAATCCTCCATCGCAACCAAGGCTAAAAGAGTTCTAATAGAAGAGTGTTTAACAACGGGAGAAAATACCTCATGAAAATCGACACCCTCAATTTGAGAGTATCCCTTTGCCACAATTCTAGCTTTGTAGATGGGAGGAACACCACTAGAAGGACCCTCCTTCCTCTTGAATATCCACTTGCACCCGACGATCTTCTTTTTCTTTGGTGCTTCAACGATATCCCAAGTTTGATTTTTAGCAAGTGATTCCATCTCTTGCTTCATGGCTATCAACCAATTGCTTGAGTCATTTGAGGCCATAGCCTCCTTGTACGTACCCGGTTCATGTAAACCTTCGACTTCGCTAGCAATGTTGAGAGCATATGCAACGTAGTCACACTCCTCAATGTACCTTCTTGGAGCCACGATCTTCCTCCTTTGTTTAGAAGTGGACAAGGGAGGAGATCTTTGTTGAACATTTTCATCATTTACATTTTCATCAATATTGGGAGGTTGAACCTCCTCTTGTGCATCAATAGGATCAATTACAACATTTTTAATATTATCTACGGGCTTTTCTACACTAAAGACTAACGTGCTTTTTTCATCAAATACAACATCTCTAGAGCTAATTATTCTTTTGAATTCATTACACCACACCCTATACCTCTTTACACCCACTCCATATCCCAAAAAAATGCATTTTCTAGCCCTAGGTTCAAGTTTGCCATCAATTACATGAATATAAGCGGGACAACCAAAAACTTTAAGACTAGAATAATTTACTGGGGTGTTGTACCACACTTCTTGTGGTGATTTGAACTTCAAGGCGGTATGAGGCGAGCGATTCACCAAGTAACATGCCATAGCCACCGCTTCGGCCCAAAATTGCTTACCCAAATTTGCATGGTGAAGCATACACCGAGCCCGTTCCAACAATGTCTTATCAATCCTCTTCTGCAACACCATTTTGTTGAGGACGTCCTGCACAAGTTCTATGCCTTACAATACCTTCATTAGCACAATATTGAAGAAATTTAGTATGAACAAATTCAAGACCATTATCGGTTCGCAAGGTCTTGATACTCCTACCGGTCTTTTTCTCCATCATTTTCTTCCAATCCAAGAAAACATCAAATACTTCATTTTTATGTTTAATGAAGTAACACCAAACCTTCCTTGAGAAATCATCCACAAAGGTCAACATATAATTACAACCACTAAGGAAGGGCTTCCTAGAAGGCCCCCACAAATCGGAATGAATATAGTCTAAAATCCCCTTAGTGTTGTGGATGGCGGGTTTGAAACTAACCCTCTTGTGTTTCCCATAAACACAATGTTCGCAAAACCCAAGGTTTCCAAACATTTTACCATCAAATAAGCCTTGTTTGGAAAGTTCATACATACCTCTTTCTCCCATGTGACCAAGTCTCAAGTGCCAAAGCTTTGTTTCTTCATCGGATATTGTGGTTGTGGAAACGTTTACGGAGCCGGAGATAGTTGAACCATCAAGAGTATACAAACTCCCATTCATCTTCCCCTTCATCACTACAAGTGACCCCTTCGCAACTTTCAAGACTCCACCTTCTTAAGTGATCTTACACCTGATTTTATCAAGAGTACCCCAAAGATATAAGATTCTTTTTCAAACCCGGAACATACCTTACATCGGTCAAGGTACGCTCCATCCTATCGAACATTTTTATTTTCACGTTCCCAACTCCAACAACCTTGCAAGTTGTGTTGTTACCCATGGTCACATTTCCCCCATCAACACTTTCAAATGTTTGGAAGAAAGTTTTGTTGGGAGTCATGTGGAATGTGCACCCCGAGTTTAGAATCCACGCATCATCATCTTTGTACTCATGTGTGGCAACAAGAACGCCATCATCATCACTATCATTGACGTAACTAGCATCGGCATTGCTAGCCCCGTCTTTAGCCCTATTATCACTAGCATTTTTCTTCTTCCATTTCCAACAATCCTTCTTGATGTGGCCTTTAAGCTTGCAATAGTTGCAAGTCTTATTTTTGTTATTAGGCCCCCGAGAATTCGACCTTTCTTTACCCTTGTTTCCACTCCCACTAATGGAACCTTTCTCATACGTTCTCCCTCTCACAAATAATCCATCACCCGAGCCACCCTGTGATTTTTGTGACAATTGTGAATCAATGAGATCCCATTGAGTCAACGCATTTTTCACATCGTCACTACTCAAGTTTTCCCTACCATAAAGTAGAGTTTCTCTAAAATTTTTGTAAGATGGAGGTAGAGAACATAAAAGGTAAATTGCCAAGTCTTCATCATCAACCTTGACATCAATATTTTGTAAATCCATCACAATGGAATAAAACTCGTCTAAATGAGTTTTCAAAGGTTTACCTTCCTTCAAGCGTAAATCGTAGAGTCTACTTTTCAAAAGTAGCCTATTGGTGACACTCTTGGCCATATAGAGTGACTCTAATTTATCCCATATCGCCTTGGTTGTAGTCTCCTTAACAACCTCTCTTAGCACATCGTTGGAAATGCATAATTGAATTGCCGGTAGTGCCTTTGCATCAATCTCTTCCCATCTCGCAGCGGTCATGCCTTCCGGCATTTTCTCTACACCATCTATGGCCTTTTGCACACCATTTTGAATCAAAATGGCCCTCATTTTGACTTGTCATAAGCCAAAATTAACATTCCGATCAAACTTCTCTATGTCAAGCTTCATTTAGGACATGTTTCACCAACTATGATTGAATAAAACACCGTATAATCAACCCGCTCTGATACCAATTGAAATAATATCTACGATCGACTCGGTGCGATATAGCTTGATGAACGATTACGAAACTTAACACAAGTATGTAACAGAAAAAATAAATTGCAAAAAGAACACAAGGATTTTAGGAGGTTCACCCAAAATTGGCTACGTCCCCCGTGGTGTGTAGTTTGCTTGCTTTTATATTATATGAGATCACTCTTACAATAGAGAATTACAATAATGCAAGAAATAAAAATAATAGGCTATGTGTTTGGCTTATGGGTTGTGTTTGATGTGTTTTGGCTATGCTAATGATCTCACTATTTTTAGAGCTTAGTACATTAAAGATAATTACACACTTAAATGTACTCTTAAAGCTGAAAATAATAAGCTAAATTAACTGAGATTAAAGAGTATAAAAACTGCTCAAAGGATAATGAAACGCCACTGAATTGAACAGCCACGAAGAAGCAATGCACTCTGACAGACCTGCTGACCACATGCTCGTTCAAGCATAATACCAGCTCGTTCGAGCACACACCAAACGAATCACTGACTAGCAGCTGCAGGCTGCTCGTTCGAGCACCTAGCCGCTCGTTCGAGCAGCAGCCACCCTGAAGCTTCTGATCTTTCTGATTTACTTGCTCGTTCGAGGTAATGAAAGGCCATTTGTATGCCTCGTTCGAGCACCCTATGTTGCAGCTGATTCTTGGTCTTCCATGCAACCAAAATATCTTTAATAACTCATCATTATTCTCATCAACCAAGTTTATGACATTATTTATCACACACATTAAAACATCAACTTAATACCCATTATATCACACTTGGAATTCCATCCCAAGAGTCTCCATATGAATGCACCCATCAAAATGCACTCAAGTCACCTATTCATAAAAGCCGAGTACACTCTTTTTAACAATCTAATACTTTGACAGCCATAATATATTCACAAGATATGCAAAGTACATTTCAAAACTTGATTTTAAGTTCCTCAGTTCTAGTTTCTCATTTTCAGTTCTTGCATACTTTTAACAATTGTTTACATTCATCGCATGAATGTAACTAAATATATTTACTACAGTCACCCACACTTGGTTACTATATTATTCATTTATTGGATCTACTTATTAGATCCACTAGTGGACAAAACGTCATATGCTGCGAAACATTCGTTGCGGTTTCACGCAGCATAAAATACATTAAAAAAATGTGCAAAATTAAAATAAGCTATGTGCTGTGGTTTTTTAAGAATCGCAACATTTAATGTGTATTATATGTTGCGGTTCCCAAAAGTCGGAACACAAAGATTGTTGGTTTAATGAAAAAAACCTGCCTTTTGTATGCAACGTTTATATATTTCATTAGTGAAACATATAGTATACTATTTTATTTGCCCTCCATTATTCCTTCAACCCACGAAAATTCTTCTTCCTCTACAAGCTTATACTACTCCTTAAACCCACGGAAATCCTTCAAAGATTCATGTTCCCTCTTCAAAAACCTCGATATTTTCATACTGTGTGCTTCTATATTGTCCATATTGCTTCTTCAGTTCTTCTTCGTATACTACCCACGAAAAGTACCCATTGTTCTTCTTCCTACTTTTTTTCTTCTTTTTACTATCCTTCTTCTTCATTTGCATTCAAAACCCACAAAAAAAATTAAGGTATTTCAGTTTCATGGTGTTTTTGGTTTATTGTTTTTATTATCTTTTTTTTCGAAATATGGTTATAATTACTATTTTATTTTTCTTATTTCATTGTAGGTCACATTGTAAGTATTCTTCATTTGGATACATCAGGTACCAATTTCTATTGTTTCTCAAATTTTTACGGTTAAATGATGTTGTTTATTATTTATATTTCAATTGTGATTTTATTTATGAATGTAGTTGTTAGTATGATATTTGTCTAGGTTTACATCATTAGTATGTTAATTATTTTGATTTATGTGTATGAATGTTAAGTAGTTGTCCAAGTTTATGAATGTGATTTTATTTTTATTATTTTTATATGTTGTTACTATTAGCTGTTAATATAAATGTTAATTATGGTTATTAGAATAAGCATAATTTGGACAATTAAAAAAATTTAGTATTATTATTAGGAGTAATTAGGGTTAAATCAATGTTGTATTAAATGAATGATTATTACTTAGTTTTATGGTTAACTAGGATCAAGTATCTATAATTTCAAAAAAAAAAAAAAAAAAAAAATTTCAAAAAAAGTATCTATATTTAAACATGATTATTCATTTTGTTTTTAATTAGTCACACTAAAGATCGTTCTTGGATGTATGGTGGCATATCGTTCATAGATCATTGATCACTTATTCTTGTTCATTGCTCATCATTCATTGTTCATCGTTCATTGTTCATTGATAATTGATCCTTGTTTATTATTCATCGTTCATTGTTCTATGATCATTGATCCTTGTTCATTGTTCATCGTTCATTAATCATTGATCCTTGTTCATTGCTCATCATTCATTGTGCATCGTTCGTTGTTCATTGATCAATGATCATTGATCCCTGTTTATTGTTCATCATTCATTTTTCATTGTTCATCGTTCATCGTTCATTGTTCATTTATCATTGATCCATGTTCAATGTTCATTGTTCATCGTTCATTGTTAATTGATAATTGATCTTTGTTCATTATTCATCATTCATTGTTCTTTGATTATTGATCCTTGTTCATTGTTCATCTTTCATTGTTAATTGATCTTTAATTCCTTTTCCTTGTTCATCGTTCATAGTTCATTGATCATTGATCATTGATCGTTGTTCATTGTTTATCATTCGTTGTTCATCGTTCATCGTTCATTAATCATTGATCCAAGTTCATTGTTCATCATTAATTGTTTATCGTTCATTGTTCATTGTTCATCATTCATCGTTCATTATTCATTGATCATTGATCCTTGTTCATTGTTCATCGTTCATTGTTCATTTAGTGGGTTTTAGGTAGTAATATTAGTGATTCGTGATAATTTTGTCTCATGTGCCTCATGTTGTGTTTTGTGTGATTTTTGAAGCAAAATTGACATTTTGTTAGGTCCGGGGGTGATAAGAGGGTAAAGGCTTGAACAAAATAGCCTAAGTCCAAGTGAAGTGATCGTGCAGAACAAGCCCCGAAGAAGATGCAACGAGCCATAGCTCAAGTGCACCAAGAAGTCACGACTTCCGTAAAGAACATGGAGTCCAGACTCAAAGCAACGAGTCGTCCCCAAATTGCCACGACTTGTCGCATATCCACTGAAGTCAGCAATACAATCCAGAGGAAAAGCGACGAGTCGTCCCCAATGCTTCACGAGCCGTCACTTGTTCACTCACTTGTTCAATTTTCTGGAGGGAAAGCGACGACGACGACTCGTCACCACTGAAGCGCCGACTCATCGCTCACTATAATTTGTATTTTATTAATATTCTATAAGTTAAAACATAGTCAAGTGGGATCTTATTTAATTCGTCTCAATATAAGGATTATTTACGTCAACTTTCCATAATTTTTATTATGCACACTTAGAGATACTAAAGATTTAATAAGTGCATTGGATAGTATACATAAAGCAAATGGGACATTAATAGTGAATTGGAGAGGGTAACAAAAAAATCAAACCAACAATTTTAAAGATGTGGGGATAAATTTTTGTTTTAAAAAAATAGTCATTTATTATATTCTAAATAATCAAGCGATGTTTGAAATGCAGTTGCATATCCAAGAGCCTTACAACGTTTTAAACCATATTAGAAAAACCTTTGGGTCACAAATTATAATTGAAGTCCAAAGTGCACCTTTGGGCCACAAATAACAGTAACATGGGTGACTAGTAGAATTTGGCTGCCTCAAAATTTTTTTTACATGGGCAATATCAATAGGACGACAACCATGGTGACAAATTTTTTGTTGTTGTTTAATGTATATATATGCAGCACTCTTTGCTACGTTGGGTCACACTTTTAATTGTCGCCCAATATTATTATTCTTGTCGGTAATATATTACACTGCCTATATTATAACTTACTTCAGTTATGCATTTCTGTAAATTGGTGATACTCAATTGTAATAACTTATAGGGTGTGTTTGGATTGAAGGAAATAGAGGGAAAGAAAGGGGAGGAATTTGGAGGGAGGAGGTATCCCTTTTTTGGATAACAAATTGGAAGGGAAGAAATTTAGATGAGAGGAATTTGAAAGGAAAATTTGAAAAAATTTATTAAGAAGACAATCTCTCCTAAAGAGGAAAAATTTAGAAGGAAAACATTTTCCTTCCTTTTCCCTTCCCTTCCCTTCTAAACAAGCAATATACATTTTCCCTTCTTATCCATCCCTTTCCTTTCCCTTCCTTTCTTTCCCGCTCCCTTCCTTTCTTTTCTCTCCTAATTTGCTATCCAAACATAATGATAGTGTTTGACTGCTTTCTCAACATTCTAGTAGTCGACTTAAATAATATACGTTATGCATTTTACTCATAAATGACATTATACCACTAAAACATGTCACATGTCACATTATATCTTAATAAATAATATTTATTCTTCTAAAAAAATTACATTTATCCAAAAGTAATATAATGCTATTTAAAAACAAATTGTAACATAGTTTATTGAAATTTATCCAAAAATAATATTAATGCTATTTAATTTTGCTTGATTGAAAGTCCCATAAGTGGCTCATCCATATGCCTCACATTAATAGGGTTACAACTTACAAGATAGAATTTTTCAAAATGCAAATATCTATATCCTACTTACTCCCTCCGTCTCGTTGAATTTGAAACATTTTTCATTTTGGTCCGTCACATTTAATTTGCATCATTTCTATTTTTGCACAATGACCCACCACTTTCCTTTAATTTCATTAATATATTTTAACTCTCTTTTAATTTAATCCACATAATTTATTCTCTCTCTTCATATATTACTACTTTCTTGAAAATCCACATCTTTCTTTTCGATGCAATTTTATCAGAACAAATGAGTATATAATTTTGATATCAAAATGGGTCCCACAATTTCATCAAATTAGGAAGTGAGGAAAAAGTATAACAAGCTACTATGTTTCATAGAAAATATCTTCAAATGACTAATTAGTCCTATCTCCTAAATTGTCATGGTCCAAGAGGTGGGTCCCAAAATATGGCCAATTAGAATTCTTTCAATATCTTCTAATAGGGTCTTTTTCTTAGCTTCCTTTTGATGATATGTGAAGAGGTGTGGCAAATGACAAATTAATCAACCATTGACTAATTCTCGGGTCTCAAGCCTTTAACAGATCATAACATAAATTCAAGTCTTCATTGTTTTGTGAAGTGTGATCAAAGCCTTTTGAAAGTTTCAACTGAGATTATATAATTAATATAATTTTAATAAAATAAGTACCAATAAAGAAATTTTGCCAAAAAATACCAAATAAACTTTTTTCTTTTCTAAAGAGTATCAAATAACGTTTTGTTTCAGATGACCGTCAAATATAATAGTTGACTGGTCAAAATCAAAAAATTTTCTCTCTCATTTTCAATTTCTTTTCCAATTTATTTAATTTTGATTTTGAGTAAAAAGTTGAGGAAAAAGACAGTGGGGAATTAATTGAAAAAGCAATAAAAAATGAGGAAGAGGAATTTTCGATTTTGACCTCTCAACTGTTATATTTTATAGTCAATTGAAGGAAAACGTTAATTGGTACTCTTTCAAAAAAGAAAAAATTATATTAGGTATTTTTTGACAATATGTTTTTTATTAGGTACCTTTTAGAAAAGAAAAACTATTAGGTATTTTTTTACACTTTCTCCTTTTTCAAAGAGTTGTCATTTTAGATAATGGTTCATTAATTTATAGCCACTCATGTTAGACGAAAGAGTCCTAGATTAAGAAACAAAAATGTGATCCTTTCTTTCCTTAATATATACATTTAACTTTATTACGCAATTTAATGAACTATTTTGTTTATTTATATATCGAACTATCAACATTTAAAAATTATAAAAAATTTTAAACTAGATCCCACTTGACTATATTATTAATTACATATTAGCCGCAATATATAAAATAAGATTAAACGGTTAATAGTGCCCAAAAACAAAATGTAGCAAGTATTTCGGAACGGAGAAAGTACGCAAATTCTGGTTCAAAAAATATATATGCAAATTCAAATGGATATTTAATTTGAATTTGAGGGAGTACTATATAAGAATTAAATATAATTTTTATGACTTCAATAATTAAGAAGGTTTGCAAAAAAGGATAAAACAATGTGAAGTATTCTTTGAAGTTAATCTGCTTTAATTTTTTTAATATATGCTTAATCATCCCTCAAAAAAATATATGCTTAATCATTATTCAACAATTAAGATTCAAATCTTTATTTAGGTCCAACTAATTTCCCTATAATCGCTTGAGAATGTACTGATCATTTGTATTTTATTTCTAATTATGTGTTGGACAACTCCTAATATGAGTCCAATGAACTGGTAAACCGAAGCAATATTTTCTAGTTCAAGAAATTTCCTTCTGTTTTTTTTCCTTCTTTGGTATATAATAGTTTATGTTTTACAAATGCCTTTTTGTTTGGTAGATTTTTTATTATTTAATTGGTTAAATTTTTAAAATTTATTTGGCAAATGCTTTAAACTAGCAAAAAATTGATTTTTAAGCCAAAATTAAACAATTGTTTTTTAGTGTCCTTTCATTGGTGTTTTGAGTACGGATTAGAGGTGTTCAAAATAGATCCGATAGACACCTACTTTATAATCGAACCCGATTTGACCCGACTTAAAAATGGATCTACAATTATGTAAAAACCAATGTGAACACAAAACCCGATTTTAAACTGACCTGAAACACCTGACCCGAAATCCAGGGGCGAAGCTACACCAGGGGCCGGCGGTGGCCCGGCCCCCCCTTGTCGAAAATGCAATCCTTTGTACTTTTGATTTCGGCCCCCCTTACTAATTAATTAATATATTATATAATTTAAGGAATGCATAATTGTAATAAAAATTACTATAGGTAAATGATTGAGGTAAGTATTTTTAATTTAAGGTAAAAGATCAAACCCAATTTTGAACTATTATTTTTTAGTAGACTAATAAATTTAATAGACAAATTCTCATATGACTTTTTAGTCATAAAATTAACCTTAAATTTAATAGACACAAATTTAAAATGGTCTTACGGTGAGACCATTTTAATTGCATTGGCCCAGCCCAATGTATATTTATTTTTAAGGTGATGACTTTTTAGTCCTAAGTTTACACTTATAATTAACCTTAAAGTGATCACTCAAAGTGATCACTTAGGCAAATTGGCTTACTTAGCTTGTATATACTCGTCTAATGGTGAGATGGTCTCATATAAGACGGGCTAATTTTATTTATACTATAAAGTCATTACTATCGATCTTTCATATTGACATTCATCTTTTTTTAGTGTGTGTCTTAATATTTTTGTTATCTTAATTTTAATAGTAATTTTTTTGGAGACTAAAAAGACAAATATATGAAGTGACAAACACTTAGTTTCTTTTTCAAAAGGGTAATTATAGGGAAGCTTCAACTCTATTTGTCAATATAATTTTTGCTAAAATTCAAGTTAATTCAGTCTATATGATTCAAATTTTCATAGTTTGAGTAGTTTTTATACAATAAATAACTTGCTAGTATATGGACAATTCGGCCCCCCCTAACTAAAAATCCTGGCTTCGCCCCTGCCGAAATCAACGATGACCCGAATGAACACCTCTAGTAGGGATTATCATGGGTTGGGTCCAATAAGACCTGAACCTAATTATACTCAAACCTAGACCTATTAATTTTTGGTCTACTCATATTCGAATCCAAACCGTTATGGTCTGAAAATTTTAGTCTCGGATATGATGGGTCTAGGATCATGAATGAGTCATCACTTAATAAATCATACTTTTACCTTTTTGCATTTTAAAGACACAACAATAAATTTAACTTTTTGTGACATTGCATTTATTGGTATTAAAAAAATGACACTGATTCATATTTTTAGTGTACTAAATATTGGTTTTTATTTTATGTTCACTATAAATTGATTTAGCAACACTTTATTATGGGGGTGTTTGGCAGTTGGCTGTTGGCTGTAAGCTTTTTTAGATGGCTTGTTTGACTAGTCGGAAATGTTGGCTTTTTTTTTCGCTTTTAAGCTAGCTTAAAAAGTTAACTGTTTGTGGAGATGTTTGATAAATTTGAATATTGGTTGTTGACTGTTTATTAGAGAAAAAGTCGGCCAACAAGCCAAAAGTCAACCCAAAAAACTAGCTGGAGTAGCTTTTTCATTTTGGCTTAAAAGCCAGCTTATCAGCTGCTTTAGAAGCCATTTACCAAACACTTTTTTTTGCTGTTTGACCAACCAACAACCCAAAACACAAAAGCCAACAAAAAAGCTAAGCCAAAAGTTAAATTTCTTGTAGTGTCTTTAGGCAATTGTAATTGTTACACTAGTTTATAGTGGCATTTGTGAGAAATGTCACTAGATCCTATGTCGTAAAAAGCTTTAGTGTGATTTTTTATCATGCTACTAAAGGGTCTAATAAATGCTACTAAATACTCTATATATTCTATTAGAAATTTGAAATAGCGATATTTAAATTAAATGTCCATAACTATATCCCACTGAAAGCATATTACATTGTAGTGAGATTTGATTAGTATTAAAATGAGTTTATAAGTTGTATATTTTTTTTTTTTTTTTGAAAATTTATAAGTTGTATATAAGTTTTAATAGTGTTCAAAAAATATAGAATTATGTTTAGAACGAAATTAAAATGTTGTTTTAGGTTGTATATTTGGTAGGCTCTAGAATGGGTATGACGGGTCTCAGACGCGTCTAAGGAGTCTGGTTCATAAACGAGTTCAGAGAGAGGGTATGGATCGGATCTAGGTCCAAAGACCCTAGACTAATACCCATACCCTTTATTTTTTTTCGAATCTGAAATCAAGACCGGATGTGCTAGATCTCAAAAAACTAGAACCAGAACCTAAAAATATGGAGTTGTTTGGGCGTCTCCAATAGAGTCTTTGACGCATAATCTTCCCTATTTTTCAGTTGCTGAAGTTAAGAAAATAGAATGTTTTTTAGATAATAATAAATTTGATGGAGGAAAAGTGTGAGCTATAAATATAAAAAATATACCAAAATAAAATTAGTGGATGAAATATAGAGACAAAAACTAATAAAAAATTTCTGTAAAGTTAGTGAGACACATGTGGGACCATTAGGAACAAAAAAATATTAATTAAAATAAAGTTAATGGAAGATACATGAGGACCATAAGCATCATTAAAATATTAAAATAAAGATGCACGAATTTATTTTTGTCCGAAATTTTTTTGATACAAATAGAATTATTATTGATAAAAACAACAAAGGAAACAACTCAAAAATGACAAATAAACACTTGGAACATAGTGAGTAATAATTACCAATTAAATGATTCTTTCCGTGACATAGCACTGACTTTATTATCTTTTAAATTTTTAGAAAAACTAAGTTATTTTTTTGGTACTGGTTTTCCCTACTCAATGATGTTTCATTCACTTAATTCCTTCAACCCACATTTTGTAGCTCAAATCTCTAGTTTGAAATTTAATTTAAGTCAACCTATAAAATACCAAGTAGCTAGCTAGATTTTTTTTGAGATTTCAATGATTTCGCCTTCGCACATGATACTAACCCTGATTTTGGTATGTTTGTGGTCGCTAGTTGCCGACCAAATAGGGACTAAGACAGTTAGTTGGTTGAATCGACTAAAATTGTTTTGATAGGCATTTGCTTGCTAAATTTGGTCTTGGTTTTGGTCTTGGTCATTTGTCCAATGTCCTAAACGAAGTCATGGTTCAAGGGGAGAGGTAGTGGATAAATCACATTGGTATGCCCTCAAGGTAGAGAGTATGAAATATGCGCGTGATCAAATTAAACCACAAATAGTGATTCTGTTTAATATAGTCGATTGCCTTGCGCCAAGTATGAAGTGAACAATTATATGTTTAATCTATCTTGTAAACATCAACATGACATTTGTTTTACTTTGTTGATGTTCATGATCATTGCGAAATTTTGATTTAAAAAATGATTGAAGATATATCATCAAGTACATGTTTTTAGAGATTAAAGGAGATTACTATTCATTTCATTCAAAATAATTGATTGGATGAAAGAGGGATAATCTTTCATCCATATATATCATACTATAGTCAAAGTCAATAGATTAACGAGCAAGCATAAGTGCTGCGTTGTTACACTCTTTGGAAACAAACAAAAATGTTCAAGATACAACATCATTAATGAGATTTTTAAAACAATTGATAATAACTTCAAACTCAGAAACTATCACTTTTAGAATTTTTCATAGCTTGAACAACTTTTTCCACATCTAGCTCAAAACATATATACTTCACTCTATTATCAATAGCCCATCTCATTGCAAATTTCAAAGCTTTTGCTTCTAAAATACTTGAATCTCAACCTCAAAAATGAACATCTGATATTGCAGCTTGCACTTCGCCCATATGATTTGTAAGGATACCACCCCAACAAACAATATTAGTTTCCTTAAAACTTGTAATATCTACATTAAACTTTCACTGGTTTGGATCCGGAGCATTCCAAGAATTAACTTTCGTACCATGTGACCTCTTTGATACATTATGTTTATTATTGACAAACCACCATACTTGAACATAAGCTTGTACCTGTAAAAAAATACTAGACATCCACTGAATTATCATTCCAAAGTCTATCATTTCTAGTATTACAAAGGCACTAAGCAAAACAAACATACACAAGCATATAATGTAGCACGTATCCAGTCTCGAAAAGAACTAGCATTACAGCAATCTATATAGGTAAAACAAGATTTGTACGAGCCCTTGCCTCTTTAGCAAACACACAATCTCTAATTACATGAAGTATATTTTTTGTGTCATTGGCACAAACTCACAAAAGTCAGACCCCAAATCAATTCTTTTCTTAATAACATCTTTTGTAGAAATCACATCCCTACTACCCCTACAAACAAAATCATGAACCACCCACGAAACTTCTAAGTTTCAAATTCTTCTCCAAATATCATTATCAATAAAATTGCTTTTGCATCCATCATTCCTTAACTCCATAGCTACCCAATACCCTGATTTGACCGTATATAATCAATCAGTAATAAAACCCTAAATTAATTGATCATTAACCGAATTATTCTCCAAAGGAATTGTAGTGATTAAATTCATATCTTCCTTATTAAACAACTACTCTAATACCTCTATGCTCCACCTTATCCTTCTCTCCTGTATAATAAATCACTAATACTAAGATCCCTAAACTCCTCAATAATCGACGAATGGACTTTCATATCTCTTTTCTTTGGAATCCACTTATCATTCCAAACTCTAATCTACCTTCCTGACCAAATTCTCCATCGCATTCCTTCTTCTAGAACACTTTTAGCTCTTAATGTAGCTCTCCAAACAAAACTAGCATTACTACTAATACCCACCCCCAAAAGGATAGATTTGCCAAATATTTAGCTTTAAAAACTCTAGCCATAAGAAAAATTAAACGACAATATAAGCCAACCCTGCTTAGCCAAAAGACCAAGATTGATTCATGTAGCAAACGGAATCGTATACCACTAAATTTTTTGGGGATACATAGGTTCTCCCATGAAATCAATTTTAATCCTTTATCCCTAGACGATGTCCACCAAAAGGCACTCATCATCCTCTAAATCCCTAAACGAGGACCTTCCTATCCATGTAGGAAACGTTGTTGTCCCGTGTCATTTTGTGGTTTTAGACATGGTTGAGGATCCATACACTCTCCTCATACTGGGGAGAGACCCGTTGAAGACTTTGGGTGCCCTCATTGATTGTGAAGCGGAGACTATTATTATAAGGGTAGTCGAAGAGCAAGTAATATTTGATTTTGCCAAGTCTACGAGGAAGCCCATGGTCGAGAATTATTGTTCTCTTCATATATTAGGTGATGCACATGATGATAAGGTTTGGGGTATGAAGTTCTTGTCGCCCATGAGCATGATGAGGTGATTCTTGGTGATGATGTTATGATTTATGATGATGATGATGCGAAGGCGTTTGATGATGATGAGATGAAGCAAAAGGTTGATGTTGAAAAGGAGAAGAAGTTTGTTCTTATGCATAAAGATGATGATGAAGCTGAAGGTGTTGGCAAGCAAACCCACAAGAGGAAGCGGGTAAGGAAGAGACAAAGAAAAATTTTCAAACAGAAGAAGATAGCTCCACCCTGGCTTGGCGGAGCCCCATGTTTGAGTTCGCCACCATGTGACCCCGATTCTACAATGCTTACCTCTGCCAACACTGCAAGGTGGGGAATTTTGGGTCACCATTTCGATGTGATGGCAATGCTAGGAGTGAGTCTCCTCCTAGCTCATGTATGATTTCTTTCCCCTGTTTTTCATTTTCTACTTGAGCTGGTGGTTAGCTGTGTCGAACTTAACAACATTAAACAAAAGTAGTTGCGGGAGATATCCCGGTGTTTGGTTTTGTTTGTTTGATGTTTGCTTTAATTTTCTTTAGTCCCAATAATGCTTATCTTTCACTCTTTTGGATTTTCTTTTGCATTTGGAATCGCCGAGACGGCTCTTGAGCTGGCTTGAGGGAGGATGTGCTTACGCTTTCAAAACTTCGAAAGATCTGCATAATTGTGAACTATTGTTTAAGTTTTTCTTGTAGTTTTTGCATGTTTAGTTTGTTCAATTTGTGTTTTATCTTGTTTTTTTAGTTCATGTTAGGTTGTATAGTTTGTGTTTTATCCTTGCTTTCAATAAGTGTTTAAGTTGTAAAACTAGCATGCAAACCTTTGGTGTGTACATATGTGGTTCTTATGGAAACTCGTATTTCCTTAGCCTTGTGTCTGCTTTGGAACCTAAAGTCTGACTATTTTCCACATAACTTGGGGAACTGGGTTTGCTTTGTTGGTGGCTTTGATGACTACCTCTATAGGCGCATTTCAACTAGCCTGTGAGTATTGAACCTTCTTGGACTCCTTGCGAGATCCATTCATTTTGAGAGCTAGTTAGGGGATCTAAGTATTATGTCAGTTCTTCTCCAGTACAGTCGACTTTTCCTAGGACCGGGGATGATAACACATTTGCTAGAATTAAGCTATATGGACAAATAGCCTACCTTGAACGTGATTTGACTTTAGGTTAAGCCAAGTTTTTGCCTTTTCTTATTCTTTTGTAGCCACATTGTGTAACCTCTACATGAGCCAAATGTTCCCTCTTTTACCTAGAGGATAGCTTAGTGATGGTGGGGTCGTTGTGTGCTAGAGTTAGATATGATACAATCTCCATAATATGCCCTTGTCAGGTGTTTGATTCTCGACTCATCTTTAGTCAGATGATTATGAGCGAAACACAAACCATAATCAAACACTTGAGCGTCATTGAAAATTTCTCACATCTTTTAAGATATAATCCGGGGAACGTAGACCTGTGACCTCTCTAAGTAGTGGGTGGCATAGCCTGTGTTGTAGCCATCCCTAGTGATCTTGAGTTTGTGGGATTGGTCATTCTTTTTGGTATTGCGCTATTTAGAGACCATTATACTTGCACACCTATTGTTAGGGAAGTGTTTTGCTCGAACACAACTTGCGTTGTTTTGATTTCCTCTCACCATGTATGTTTGTTGTGTACTTGTCGGTCTCCTTCTAAAAACCCTCTTGAGACCTTACTCGTCCTCTTTGGAAGACCTTAAGATTTAAAGGGCTTGTCATACGTGCTACGTGCGACCGTGATTCCTACGAAAGTGAGTCTTAGGTTTTATTGGTTTTTGTAGTTTTGTTTCAATTTTGTAGCTTAGTTGCTTTGTGTATGCCCTGTACTTTCGTGTTATCCTACCTAGTCTCCTTGCTACGGACTAGTAAAGGTTTAGCTTGCGGGAGTTTATGCGCTCGATTTAAAGCACACTTATATCCCTATTATGGTATCGAGTCTCGTCATTTCTCATTGGTTTTAATTTATTTACACTCGATTTTACCTTGTTCTTGTCTCCGATGTGTTTTGAGGTTATTTCAGGTATTTTCGGAGATTTAAAGGACACTTATCAAGTTTGATTCCCACTCCACGCCTAATGTACTCTCTATAGTCTTTCTCATCCGCTTTTACAAACTCCTTGAAAAGAGTCGCAATATTTTGTTTATGAGTTGTACTACGCATATTGAAAGGAATATCATGAATCTGAACCCATATATACGCCACATCCAGATGTACTTGTGACGGTTGTTCTCCCCCCATTAGTTCCTTCATAGAAAATAAATGTTGCTTAAAGGTCTATGGGCCGTATCTATAACCTGCTTATACTCTAACTCATGAAAGAATTGAACTTTTAAACATATTATCAACAATCTCCTCAAACATAACTCCTTTTGAGGTCGCAATAGTCCAACAAGAGTACTCTTCATATAAGGGACACTAAATGATCTATAAGTAATCCCCCTACCAAACACCACCTATATTGAATTTCACTATCATTATTTTTTTTTCTTCTATGTCATCAAATGAAATCCCAACATTCTCATCTTCGGCTAAACTTAATTTCTTCCACATTTCTTCCATCTCCATATCATTACTGACATTCTTATATAACGAAGAAGATGCCATTGTAACCTAGAGACCATAAAAACATGCACCTCAGAGAGAGCAAGACACAAAGAACCACTCACAAGCCACAATTTAAAAGGTTAGAGTGCTCTCAAAAGCCCCAATTAGTCCATCACCCGGAAGAAAATTACAATTAAAAAAAACCTTCTTTTCCCAACAATAATGCATTCAAAGGATGTTAACAAATTGACAAGAGAATTACTAAAGGTATACATTACTTTATGATCTGATGTTCTTCAACTTATTTAAAGTATTCATAAGCAAAATTATGTGATTGAATTCAAAGAAACATTCACCATAAAACCTTAATACATGTTCAAAAGGTATAAAACTAAACTCTCACCATAGTAGATGATCGGCTGAGAAGGTTTACAGACAGCGGGAGGGTCGAGTTCCGCCAGTGCAGATGGTTTGGATTAGTGTTGTCAGTCGATGGAGATATCTAGAATGGTCGAGAAGGGAGTAATGTATTCTTTTTTATCTTAGTGTGCCATATATTCACAAATTTAGTAATTAATTGAGTAATTGTGTCCTTGAACTACATTTGAGCTGAGTTGAACTCAAATATTAGTGTTGTTAGTTGATGGAAAAAGGAATATCATGAATCTGAACCCATATATACGCTACATCCAGACGTAATTACGACGGTTGTTCTCCCACCGTTAGTTCCTTCATAGCAAATAAATGTTTCTTGAAGGTCAGTGGACCCCCTTCTATGACCTTCTTATATAATCTAACTCATGAAAGAATTAAACCCTAAACATATTATCAACAATCTCCTCAAACATAACTCCTTTTTGAGGTCGCCATAGTCCAACAAGAGTACTCTTCATATGAGGGATGCTATTTGATCTATTTGTAAGTAATTTTCTTATCAAACACCACCTATATTGAATTTCAGTGTCATTGTTTTGTTCTTCTATATCATCAAATAAACTCCCAACATTCTCATCTTTTGTTAAACTTAATTTCTTCCACATTTCTTCCATCTCCGCATCATTACTGACATTATTATACGAGGATGAAGATGTCATTGTAACGTAGAGACCATAAAAACATGCAACCCAGAGAGATCAAGACACAAAGAATCACTCACAAGCCACAAGTTAAAAGGTTAGAGTGCTCTAAAACGCCCCAATTAGCCCGTAGCCCGGAGGAAAACTACAATTAAAAAAATTTTCTTTGTCCAGCAATAATGCACTCAAAGGATGTTAATAAAATTGATAAGAGAATTGTTAAAGGCATACATTGCTACTCCCTCTGTTCTTTTAAGTTTGTCCATATTTAGAATACTTTCCTATTTTAGAAAGTTTTTATCTTCCATATACTCTCTTCATCCCTTATTTAACCCTTATTTCTCGCTCATAATACCAATACAATTATTAATTCACATCACTATTTTAATAAAATAATACCCACTATCTACAAAGATTTCATCTTTTTTAATAAAATAATACCCACTATCTACAAAGATTCCACATTTCTTAATTTGTGTGAAATTTTCAAAGATGACAATTAATAAAGAACGAAGGGAGTATATTATCTTATGTTCTTTAACTTATTTAAAGTAATCATAAGCAAAATTACATGATTGAATTCAACGAAACATTTACCATAAAACCCTGATACATGTTCAAAATGTACAAAACAAAACTCTCACCACAGTGGATAATCGGCTGAGAATGTTAACGGACACCGGGAGGGTCAAGTTCTGTCAGTGGAGATGGTCTGGATTAGTGTTGCTAGTCGATGTAGATATCAGGAATTGTCGAGACGGGAGTAATGTATTCTTTTTTTATCTTAGTATAGCATATAGTTCACAAATTTAGTGAGTAATTGTGTCCTTGAACTACATTTGAGCTGAGTTAAACTCAAATATTAGTATATAATACTAAAAAAGATTCATTTTAAGCGTTCAATCAAAGGGAAAATTATTTAGAATAATTCAACATTTACTCGATTTTTCTACAATATTCTTAACTGTCATGAATAATCAAAATTATTAGATTACCTACTCAAAATGTTGTTGTACAAATTATAACGTATTTCATCTTTATCATCATCAATTTCATATTTATCAAATGTTGCTTTAGATGAGGGGTTGTGAGTAATTAAGTTTTTTTTTTCTTAGTTAAATTTTTTATTTTTTTCTTATTTTATTTTAATTTAACTTGTTTGTAAAAATTACTGGTTACATCAGGTAACTAGTCACTATGGTATACTCTTAGCAAATATTCCTCAAAGTTTGAATTATTTATGCTTGTTCTTTAGTTGGGATTATTAAAGAAAATCAAGTTAAATTTAAATTATTCAAGATAATATTTCCTAAATTAAAATATTTTTTAAATATTGTGTTAATTTGAATTGGATGTCTCAGCATTGATGAATTAAAATTTACTCGATTTAGATATACCCTTCCAATATTCACGTTGAACTAAAATTCCAGCTAAATGTTTATTGTTTCTTCAACTTAAAACTATTTAAATTTATTGCAATTAATTTTTTTTGAACTTGTTGGTTTTTTTTAATTTTGATCATCTTATTAAATTAGAATTTAAATGTATATAATCTTGTCAATATTCAAAATTAAGTTAACACAAAAGTTCAACTCATTAATCTCATTTTTGATAAGATATATAAGAAGTGTTGGACTAATAGTAAATAGTTTAAATAGTGGTAATTGTTTAATAAGATTAAAACATAATTTTTTTTAAATATTAACGTATGTTAGAAAAATAAGCTCATCATTAGTGGTAATCGATGTAAATGTTTTAAGAACAAAACCAGTCTAGCGTTCTAAAATCAAAATTGTCGTTTTAACAACAAAACAATAATGACCGATATATAGCAAATTAATTGGAATTTCACCTATTGACAACTAACAAGTACCACTATAACATAATTTGTTTTTAATGAGATATATTTAGCGATATAATTTATTAGACCCTTTAGTAATAAAATTAAAATTCACACCAAAGTTTTTTGCGACAGAGGATCTAGTGGCATTTCTCATAAATGTCACTATACACTGATAAAAATTATATAAGCCACTATAGACCAAATAAAGGGTCGCTAAATCACTTTATATAGTGAAGCTTGAATAAAAATCGATAATTATTACACTAAAAATATAAATTAGTGGCATTTTTTAAATATCACTAAAATTTGTTGTAGTACATATAAACAACTAAGCTATATCTCATTATCTACTGTATGTACCTTGAACGGAAACATTTTATTATTATTTTTTTTGGCAAAGTAAGTATTATAAAATACCAGAAAAAATAGCCGAAGCTTACAAAGTTCCAACAGACTAAGAAGACGACCCAAACGAAGTTTCTAAGGGACAAGCCCCTCGTCATTCGCTAGTCTGGGGAGTCAACTCCAAAAAAAAGGAAGAGTAATCCTAGAAACTAGAAAAACTACAACCTAGCATATACAACTGGCTTTGGGCCAAGCTTGACTAAGGATCAATACATAGCAAGCAAATACAAAATCCAATACAAGATCAATACATATTCATAGGCTTCTTAATCATCATTGCAATGAATCAGGTGTCCTCCAAACTCCAAACAACTACCAATTCAGACTGGTCTTTTGCATGAATCAACCCTGCATCAGCTACTACTTGACCCAAAAGCAGTAGCACCAGCTCCATCCCGTAGGTGGCAGCATTGAACACCAGTAGGTATCAGGCACGCAGCAGGTGTTGCAAGCACTAATCCCTAACTGAATTTGCCCCAAACAGCAGCAAGTTGAAATAGGGCCAGAGCATCCACTCATTAGGTAAACACGGCATTATCATCACCCAAAAGGCATCTTCTACGCCAATATTCTAGGAATTACCCTCAAATACCAAGGCTAGCATCAGCTAGGATCTCCATTGGAAGCCTAGAACAGCAGCCGACACAAGAGAAGACCTAAGGAGCAGCAACATTCGTCCAAAGACTCTCTACCAAAGGTGGAAGTAATGTCCACTCATATCAGCACAAGAACCCAAAATGGGTGCTTATCATTGATAGAAGGGGGATAAGGAATAACAAATGATTTGTCATCCTCAAGATACTAAATTGTATCCACAATTCATTAGACAGGCATAGCAGTGCTAGCCTCAATAGCCAAACTGCACAGCTGTAGTTCATGAAGAGGTTCCAAAGACACAAAAACAGGGGGACCATGAATAGAGCTTAAACCTACCATTGAAACACCATTGCTACACCCAACAGCACTAATCAAGCAGGACAGTCAGGCCTTAGAACTCTAAATCGAGTTAGGGTAAGGGAACCAAAATTCGAAACAGAAGAAACTAAGACTCAACATTAGGCTTCAAACTCATGGAAAACCCAGAACCAAACTTATAAAAGCAAAAGACTTTAAACCCTAAGTTCAATTAGGGTTTACATCAAGGATGATCGAATCTCCAGATGTGATTTGGAAGAAACGCAACTCTTATAAATGGTTTAATTTCAGACAGATCTGAGATATTCAAAAACATAGCTTGCACTCGAAACTATGGAATTATTCAGATCCTCGAATGATTTAAGACAATCCTGGTAAGAGTTTCGTGCCTGATAAGAAGAATCTGCCATTAAAATGGCATGAAGACCTTCGAATCGGCCATGGATACTCGACAAGAAAAATTATTATTATTAATATTATTATTATTATTTTTTTTGCCAAAAGTTTTTTCATTAAACACTAAATCAGAACTTTACAATTAAAAGGGGGGCAAACCCAGATTTCCGAGGGGATCCCTACCATTGCATCAGTGTGAAAGAAAAGCCCACCTTCTAAGAAGGGTTTCTAATCCTCACTCTTCATGTGCACGGGAGCCACTAGGAAAACTCAAAAGAATAGACGCCACAGGCGGTGAATGAAGACAACCGTAACCTATGAGACCATTAGCTATAACATAGGTGCCATCAAGAGAGCTCTACACATACAAAGCAAAGAAACAAGCACCCTACACAAACATAAAGGGGAGGGGCTCAACAAAAACCAAAAAAGTACCCAAACAAAAACCAGTATTATTATTATTATTATTATTATTATTATTATTATTATTATTATTATTATTATAAAGTAGGACAATGAATGTGAGTATTGAAACCATTAACTTACGTTAAAAAGTATTGAGACAAGATTTGATTCTCATATGAGACATAAATTAAATATAATTAAAATAATTAAAATAAATTTAAAGACAATAACTCAACCATTCTACTTCGTTGAGTAAAAGTTATATAATTACCATCGTGAATATCATTTTTAATCATGATCCTATGATGATCCTGCTGATTTCCATTTCCATGTATTAAATTAAATAGAGAGTACTATAATCCAGCAAACTTGTGTTCCAAAGTATACATACGTGTACTATATTCATTATTATATACTTCACTAATTTATGATTCATGAATCATTAATTCATGATATCTACAAAACGACAACATCAGATATTAATGCACATTTATATATAACTATGCAACAGTACATGATTCGTTGTAAAATTAAAAATACTCCCTCCTATTCAATGATCTATAAGTCTCATTTGTTTTTTTTACATGTGCCGAGATAAACATTTTAACCCTTTGTTTCGGTTAAGAAACGGTCGAATATATAAAAGAGACTTTAAGTAGAAAGTACCTTTAAATTAAGGAAATTGAGATGATCTGACCTCCGCGTAGGGTGTTCCTGCAACCACAAGGAAAACTAACCCGGGGGCCTATGTCCCGGAAGGGCACTCCGATGCTTAAGTCACACCGGGAATCATAGATGTAATAAGTGTAAATTTTGTATTAGGGTAGAATTGTGTACCTTTATCAAGTAAATGAATGTTGTATTTATAGAATAATTATGGAGGTTATTTCTAGAGAGGTTGGAAGTTAGTGAGCGGTTACCATCGGTTACTTCAATAAATGGAAGTTACGTGGCGGTTATGATTTGACTAAATAAATTACGGGATAATAATTTGACCCCGTAACATTAGCCCCACGCATATAGAGGAAGAGAGGACGACCAATCAGAGGAGACGATCTTGATCTATATGCGGAAGAAAATATTAGTCATACAGAAAAGGGTCCGACTTATGGAAGTCTCGGACTAGGATCAAGACTTGGCTTGATTTAGCCCCAACACTCTGTAGGGCAAAATAGAGGGTCCGACTTATAGAAGTCTCAGACCCGGTAAATGACTTAGGTCATTTTTGGGCTTTAAACTTCCCATTTAGGCCAATGAAGGGGTCCAACTTATAGAAGCCTCGGACCTGGTAGATGACATAGGTCATTATGGCCCCAAACCTCCAGTTTGGGCCAATAAAGGGGTCCGACTCTTAGGAGTCTCGGACCTGATAAATGACATAGGTCATTGTGACCCCAACCCTCCAGGTTGGGGTGATAGGAAGTCCGACTTATAGAAGTCTCGGACCTGATAAATGACATAGGTCATTGTAGCCCCAACCCTCTAGGTTGGGGTGATAGGGAGTCCGACTTATAGAAGTCTCGGACCTGATAAATGACATAGGTCATTATAGCCCCAACCCTCCAGGTTGGGGTGATAGGGAGTCCGACTTATAGAAGTCTCAGACCTGATAAATGACATAGGTCATTGTGGCCCCAACCCTTCAGGTTGGGGTGATAGGGAGTCCGACTTATAGAAGTCTCGGACCTGATAAATGACATAGGTCATTGTGGCCCCAACCCTTCAGGTTGGGGTGATAGGAAGTCCGACTTATAGAAGTCTCGGACCTGATAAATGACATAGGTCATTGTAGCCCCAACCCTCCAGGTTGGGGTGATAGGAAGTTCTCGGACCTGATAAATGACATAGGTCATTGTAGCCCCAACCCTCCAGGTTGGGGTGATAGGAAGTCTGACTTATAGAAGTCTTGGACCTGATAAATGACATAGGTCATTGTAGCCCCAACCCTCCAGGTTGGGGTGATAGGAAGTCCGACTTATAGAAGTCTTGGACCTGATAAATGACATAGGTCATTGTAGCCTCAACCCTCCAGGTTGGGGTGATATGGAGTCCGACTTATAGAAATCTCGGACCTGATAAATGACATAGGTCATTTTGGCCCCAACCCTCCAGGTTGGGGTGATAGGGAGTCCGACTTATAGAAGTCTCGGATTTTTAATCAAGGCTTGGCTTGATTTTAGCCCCAACACTCTGTAGAGCCAATAGGAGGTCCGACTTATAGAAGTTTCGGACCTGGTAAATGACTATGGATTGGATATAGGTCCGAATTGATGAATATGGATTGGACATAGGTCTGCATAATGAATATGGATCGTACATAGGTCCGCTTAATTAATAAGTGATCGAGTTATCAAGTTACATGATACTCGCTATGATTACTTTGACAAATAACGCCCAATATCACTCGTTTTGGGGCTAAATAAGAGTCCGAGCTATCAAGCTAGGTGACACTCGCAAGGATCCTACTTTCAAACAAGGTGAAAGTTTGATAATAAAGATGAATACATAAAAAATACCGCCCAAAACCAATCATTTTGGAACTTCAATAATAATATGACTTTCAAACTATGTGAAAGCTTTTATGATTCCATAACATGACAAATAAAGTCAACGTTTCGGGACTTCAATAATAATAATCACTTTCATTCTAGGTGAAAGCTCAGATGACTTCATAATATGAATAATAACGTCCACATTTTGAGACTTGAATAATAATATGACTTTCAAACTAAGTGAAAGCTTATATGATTCCATAACATGACAAATAAAGTAAACATTTCTGGACTTCAATAATAAATGACATAGGTCATGTTGGTGCTAGGTGAATGATTCAAAAGAATTCATGAATATGTGGACAAGGTCCGTAGCATAATTAAGAATTCAAATGGAAAACACAGCACCCCAGACATAGGTCTGTTTATCAAGGGATCGAGTTATCAAGATAGGTGATACTCGCAATGAATGTTAAAAATTGATCGACAATGGTTGAGTCATCTAAGTCATAATATTAGCCCCATGCATAAAGTTGATAAAGAAAGAAGTTTTGCGAATGAAGTTATCGACTTTTATGCAGAGAAATAATCAAACCTTGGTGGGTCATGCTATGTGGAAACCCTTAGCCCCATGTTTTCAACATAGAGACTAATTTAAGTTCGACTTTCAAACTACATATTCTAGACCATCTTGATGACTAATGATGATGATGATAATCATCCAATATATATAATATGCAAAAACCGAATTATGATGATAATAATACTTACGTCGGTAGTTGAAAGGTGAGTATGTTAATAATCATTCACTTGGAAAATTATCCACAACATTCAGGATGTGTGCATGCCACTGTGGAGCAAACCATTTTGGATACTCCAACCAAATTTCTGCTACCAATAATTACAAGCGTCTTGATTTAATATAAGCTAAGAAAATTGAGACACGATGATCATTGATTCATTGGTGTCCGCTCATAGTAAGGAACTTCACCAATACTAACTACTGACATATACTTCTTAAATTGTTGATATAGAACTAAGGAATAACGACAGCTCGTAACGTAACGTGAATATCACATATTTCCTGCGGACTCGGCGTACTTCGAGTTGCTATGATTTGTCAATTGAACGATTGACGATCATAATTATGATAATATAATATTGCGGGTGCCAATTGCATAACGATCATACACTAGTGGCTTCTTAGGGATTAAAAATGGCACATCAATGTTGCTAAGTATATCCAATTCGACCCCTCTAAAAGTATCCAGGAGATCATAGTGAGAGCCCAAGATTTTGATGAAGATGATGACATATTTTTATACTAGTAAGGCTGTAACCAATTTACACCCTAATAACCACAATTCTCCAAAATGCAAAAAATTCCATGAGATAACATAATCATACGAGTTGCCATTGTTTTCGGCCCCATACGACTACTCCAATTGTGGGTGATCACCGCAATAGCATTACAATTTCAAAATTGACCGATTCAAGAGTGACATCATTTCATCGGAAAACAGTGCATTCAATAAAAATGATAATATTTCATAGGAATCAAAACCACCCAATGATTAAAACCCGTCGAAAATTACCATCAAACAAGATCTAATTCTTGAGAAAACTGACTATTTTCCTCTGGGCAACTGGCAAATAATAATGTAAATAATGATCTACTTCTCTAAACAATCGATCCCTCCATATTTATGAAATGGCATGAAGTTAATCGTGATTGAATTTGAGCAGTGATTATGATCCAGATAGAAATTTGGATTCAATCAATTTACAAATATGATCTTCTTCATCTCTGGAGAAGTTTGATGAAATGTAATGGAGTAAAATAAATGAGTTACTTTATTTCTGTAGAAGTATTGATATTCATCCAATTTTGCTTAAATTGTTTTTAGAATTATTCCAAAATAATTCACAAATAGAAGATTATTCCAAAAATAGATATACCACAACAATTAACTGTCATCTCAGCTTCGGCGTGTTAATATAATGATGCTCTGCTTTATATTATGATCAGTGCCAAATTACCAAGCTTTTATTCTATCTCCAGATTCCCCCTGTGTTTGCCTTGCTCGCTTCAAATTAAATGAATTGGAAGTTGCCAAATTACCACAACAATTAGCATGAAGCGGTTGCCAACTTGCTGTTGTGGCAATCAATTGGTTTATTATGCTAATTTCCAGAAGCACTAGACTGCCCAACTAATTTAAGGAGACGTAATGAATCGAGATATTAGATAGTGTCGTAATTGAATAGCAATCAAATTTGGGTGATTGTGTTTTTGTTCAGAGACGTAATTGAATAAGGTAATATGGGTTGATTAATGCCAAATTTTCATTCGGGTTCATCCGGCTTTGAGTTCCATGGTCCAAATAGAAAATTTTGAGATAGACATCAACAACTCTGTAAATGCCATTGTCGTATAATCGAGCCGGAATAGATAATGCCATTTCCATGAACTTTTCCGCCTTTAAATTAGTATCCGAAGTGATTTCCGAAAGATAACCGTCGATCAGTTTTTCGACGAACATTATTGATGGAGATTAGATATTTTCTAGAGTTTGATCATCTTCACCTTCGATATCTCTCCTTCCATAATCCATCAAAAAATGGCTTAAAATTCTTTCAACTTAATTAACATCATACCATGTCTAATTGAGGAAGGATAGCGGGAGACGAAACAGGAACTCGATTGAGTAAAACATGAACGACTTCATCAAATAAAAGACTGCCATGAACGAATACGTTATGATTTTCTTGTGAAAACCCACCGGCAGCAGCACTCATCGCCATTTCTATGTGAGCAAGGTTTAAGAAGTCTTTAATGGAGTTTTACGTAATAGGATGAAAAAAGTCTTGATGGAGTTTTACGTAATAATTATATTCTCAAAACCATGATTCAAGCTCACCCAATTTCATTGTAAAACGGTTATCCAAAAAATTACTGACCGATTAAAAAGCGTCCAAACTAAACCGTGAAGATCTAATCCTCGCAAGCAAATTAACCGCCGATAATCATGAAATAGGCATATACTCATCGAAATTTTTTAATATAATTGAATTTGAGTACATGACTTTTATGTTTGTATCCCCACAGACGGCGCCAAACTGTTTCGGTTAAGAAACGGTCGAATATATAAAAGAGACTTTAAGTAGAAAGTACCTTTAAATTAAGGAAATTGAGATGATCTGACCTCCGCGTAGGGTGTTCCTGCAACCACAAGGAAAACTAACCCGGGGGCCTATGTCCCGGAAGGGCACTCCGATGCTTAAGTCAAATCGGGAATCATAGATGTAATAAGTGTAAATTTTGTATTAGGGTAGAATTGTGTACCTTTATCATGTAAATGAATGTTGTATTTATAGAAAAATTATGGAGGTTATTTCTAAAGAGGTTGGAAGTTAGTGAGCGGTTACCATCGGTTACTTCAATAAATGGAAGTTACGTGGCGGTTATGATTTGACTAAATAAATTACGGGATAATAATTTGACCCCGTAACACCCTTAATATCTCAAATTTGATATTAATAATCTTTGCATTTAGACTAGAGCTGTTCATGGGCGGGCTTGGGCGGGTAGCGGACCGGGTAGCACCTAAAAATTCTACCCGCGGGCTCAAATATTCAAAAGCCCGCCCGCATTCGCGGGCATATTTTTTTTGTCGCTACCCGCCCATTTGTAAAGTGGGCGGGACCCGCGGGTAGGCGGGTACTTTTATATAAAAATTTAAAACATAAATCATATTATAAAGTTAAGTTTTTATAAGAACAAAAAAAATATAATATATTATCTAAAAAACTCTAAATATATATAAAGTCTCAAAATAGTCAAATTACATGAATATTGAATATAGACGGTGGAGTTGGCTATTTGTTCGAACTTTGATAGAACTTTGATAGTCGATTGCTTGAGTGCTTTGAGGGTTAAAAATATTAAAGTCTAAAAGAAGTAAACCTTAAGGCTAGTAGAAAAGTAATAAACTAAAGTTGGGTATGGGTCATGTAGTAGTATAGTTTAATGTTTAATAAAATTAATTATTTAATAAATAATATATTAAACTAGCGGGCGGGCGGGTATACCCGCGGGTAATTTTTTGGTGTCGCTACCCGCCCATTTATCTTGGCGGGCGGGTATTACCCGTCCAAACTTTAAATTTTTTTGAAAAACGTTGTCCATGCCCGCCCGTTTTTCGAGCCGGATTGGGCGGGCCTAGCGGGTAGCCCGCCCATGAACAGCTCTAATTTAGACGAATCAAATAAGATTTCATTTGACTATGTATTAACTTATACATTAAAATAAAATATATATTAAAAGTTGTTTCTGATGTCAAACGAGGAAGTGTGAAAGACACGTGAGGTACCTAGAACGGAAGTGATATAGCGGCAAGGGAAGCAGAAGTGAAGCGTCTTCAGATGGCCTGAAATCCTGCACCACAACACATTAGCCTTACCCGGGGGTTAACTCCCGGAAAAGCCCTCCAATGCTTAAGTCAGATCGGAGAATCAAGAGAATAATAACGAACACGAAGATGGAGTAAGAGTGAGAGAGTAGTAGTGGTCAAGATGGTGGTGAACAACCTAGGTGGGTGGTAAAGTGGGAGATAACTGTTGGTGGTAGTGAGTGTTAACTTTGGCAAAGTTTCGGTGTCGTGAGGAGGGCTTAGGGCGCCAATGGCCTTGGTTGTCCCCTTTTATAACCATCAGATGGTGGTTATTTCTGAGTTGGATGAAAGTGGGAGGTTAGAGTCGGTTACCCCAGGAAATGGGAAGTTATTCCAGGGAGTGGGTGGTTACTTGGAAGTTATGGAATGGTTATGCAGATGGAAGTTGAAAAATGTGACTTTGACTACGAGTCAAAGTCAACAAATGAGGTCAATGATTGACTTCATGACTTTCATAACATTGACTAAATTAAATTAATATAATTTAAAAATTACCATGACAAAAGTGATAAGTGAATAGTCTCCTAAAAGAAAGTGGGACTAACAGGAAGGCTAGGAGGGAGTATAAGATTAAAGTTCGCCACCCTTTTCATTATTTCGCCACCATTTTTCTAATGAAATTACTAAAATGTCGTTAAATCTATTTTTAATTATAAAATCAACCTTTATTATTACTAAACTAAATTTATTAATAATAACTATTTTAAAAAATATTAATTTTAATTGTAAAAATAATTTTTTAAAATCGAAAATAAACCTAACACACGTTTTGTTGAAATTTAATATATGATCACTCTTTTGGCCAAATCTTTTAATAGGATAATCCCATTACTGCAATGTTTTCGGTATTATAAATTGAAAACACGCACTTGGTTTTGTTTTAGAGATAGAAAGAGAAGTTGTGGTCGATTCTTCTTCTCTCTACGGTTTCGTGAGTCTTGAAAGTGAATGTCCAAGGCTAGACCTCGCAAAGTTCCCCTTGTTCTGAATCAAAATCTTTTGAAGCTAGGGAATAAACCAACTTAGAGAGTTGTTTGGTGCAATAATAAAGCAAGTTCTAGAAGCCAAATTTGTATTGGGCATGCTATTCAAAATAGACTCCCTACTATCGACAGGATAAGGAATTGGGGTGTAGAGTGCAATGCTATTTGTAGTCTATGTAAGTTAAAAGATGAACATAGAGACCATCTTTGTCTAATAGTTGGGGTGTAGTCTATGTAAGGTAAAAGATGAACATAAGGAATTGGGGTGTAGAGTGCAATGCTATTTGTCACTTGACTGATGCATACCCTGGTATTTGTCTAGTAGACTAATGGTTGTGGGTAAGGATGGAAAAAAATAAATATTCATCCCCTAGCATGAGTTGTTGTTGATGTTGAAGATCATAAAACTTGGGCTTGGTTTTGAGTCAACTTAAAGACGCTTTGGGGAACAACCATGTTTTGAAACCTGCTAGGGATAAGCCAATTTTAACGCACATGGAATGGCTACGTAGGTATATAATGCAGAGGTATCATAGAAAGAGAGAGGGTGTGTTGGCATTAGAGGGTGTGATTTTTCCTTATGTCAAAAAGCAATTTGATTAGGCCACAGAAGCTTACAAAGGTTGTGCTATTAGTATTGCAAACAACACAGTTTTTGGTGTAGATTACAAAGAACACACATGCCTTGTTGACTTGGTGAAGTCATGCACATGTTATAGGTGGCAGATTACTAGCATTCCTTGCCATCATGCTTATGCTATAATAATGAAAATATAGGGGAAATCCTAAAGAGTTTATGCACGAATATCACTGTAATAGTTTGAATGAAGGCAACCCAGATATTTACATACGAATATAAATCCAAGTACAAACTCAAACAATTAAAAAGTCAAATCAGTCAAAGGATCGATTACGTTCTAAAGATAAAGAGATAAGGTTTAACATCTTTAAATAAATTGCAGCGGAAAATATGAAGTCTTACAACTTGAGAGCCTCGTGGCCTCGATAATATAAAAACTAATGTTCAAAAGATTCTAATTGTTGAAATAAAATAATGGACTAATAAGGACGATGGTTTCCTATGACACTCGCACCTTTTACCTCCCCACTTGTCAATCACTTTGCTAATTATCATTACGACAACATCATCGTAGGTTTAAAGACCAACTTACACGTCAGACACATAATACATGAACAATGAGTAGTCAAATAAGCAATGCATTCTTCCTAGCATACAAGGCTCTAATCTTCGTTCGATTAACCCATTATCTAAATCCCAATTTATGACGATGTCCGTCCTATTGAGGTCGCCAAAGTAAAATTTTGGATGAGTAAACATTGGACAGCTAATCCCAAGGCAACTTCTTGACTAAGACGTTTCCCGACAATTTTACGGGATCGTCAAGCGAGAGTATGCATACCCCCATGGTGGCCCTTATTAGGACCCTACCATGAACCAAAAATTACATAATAACAACCCATGTGGTCAATAATAACAACCATCCTCCGATTTCCATTAAATTGATTTTCAATTATTCAGGGTGTCTAATCCTTAAGTGAAATGTAACATCACACAATTGGATGAAATTACATTACTTAATAATAGCAATTGCATAGTCATGCAAAGTCTAAGCGTGATGTACCTTTTAGGCACAAATTAACACATACAAACTTCAATTCAAAGCCTTAATTCATTGACCCCTTATGAATCAAGGTATACTATCAAACAAACATAGTGCCACGTATCAAAACATGCACAAATACTTGTATCATACAACACTAATTTCATCTCAAAACAACACACACACACAAAAGGGTTTATACACCAATGTCAAAGTTTATAAGTTCAATGAACAACTTCTACGTAATTAGGATTTTACGCAAAATTAATTACTTCGAATGAAAAATCTGACTTCACCATTGTGTTCAGAGTGTACTATAACCTTAGGTACCAAGTTTCATGAAGTATAAATGCAAAACAAGGAAAAACCAACCAGAGGTTAGCGGCGCGTCGTCGCTATAAGTAGTGACTCATCATCGCTGTAATCTGGAACGACTTCTGCCAGTTCAAAACACTAGCAAGAGGTTAGCGGCGTGTGTGTGTGTGTATGTGTGTGTGAGGACTTTTGGACACCCCTAATTATAAGGTAGTGGTGAAAGATTATATGAGGACTTTGTTAAATTTTGTAAAAGGTTCTACATGTTAGTAATCAAAACTAGAGCTGTTCATTAGCGAGCATGGGCGGGTAACGAACCGAGTAGAACCTATAAATTTTACCCGCTGGCTCAAATATTCAAAACCTCACCCGCATTTGCGGACATATTGTTTTGTCGCTACCCGCCCATTTTTAAAGCGGGCGGGATTCGCGGGTAGGCGGGTATTTCTTATATAAAATTTAAAAATATAAATCATATTATAAAGTTAAGTTTTAGTAACAATTAAAATACAATACATTGTCTCTCTCAAAAAAAAAATACAATACATTTTCTAAAATACTTAAAATATATATATAAAGTCTTCAAAATACTCAAATTACATGAATATTGAATATAGATGGTGAAATCGCTACTTGTTTGAACTTGATAATCGACTCTTTGAGTGCTTAGAAGGCTAAAATATTGAACGTATACGATAGATTAGAAACTTCAGAGTCTAAAAGAGGCAAAACCTAAGGCTAGTACAAGAGTAATAAACTAAAGTTGGGTATGGGTAGTAATTACTAAAGTTGCGTATGGGTCATGTAGTAATACTAGTTTAATAATTAATAGAATTAATTATTTAATAAATAATATATTGAACTAAGCGGGCGGGCGGGTATACCCGCAGGTAATTTTTTGGTGGCGCTACCCACCCATTTGTCTTGGCGGGCGGGTATTACCCATCCAAACTTTAAATTTTATTGAAAAACGTTGTCTGTGCCCGCCCGTTTTTCTAACCGAATGGGTTGAGCCTGGTGGGTGTCCCCCCATGAACAGCTCTAATCAAAACAATTTATAAAAAACAAAAGTCAACCTACACCGTGCATGGCACGAGTATATTCCTAGTACTTTTTATCTTACAAAAATTAATAAAAGGTTAAATTTTAAAGAATAAATAAAACATTTGCATTTCTTTTTTTTTTTTTTTTTTTTTGAGGTAACATTTGCTTTTCTTTTGTAGACGCCTAAAAAACTAGCTTACAAAAAACAATTAAAAAAAATGGATGTAGACAAGAAATATAGATAAAATTATGATTTAATGAATGACATTTGATAATATGAAGAAAATGGTACATAATTAATTGAGTAATGGAGGGGTTCAAAAGTTAGTCACCGTTGACTAATTATTAGGTAAACGTTTTTATCTTTGGCAAGCATTTTCCCAGACAAAGGCGGTGGGTCTGTCTTCAGACTGATTTGGACTTGCCAATTGCAATAGTGCTACCAAATTAACAATCCAAACACTATTTACACTTCTAATATTGTGAATTGTGTTTGTTATCTTTGCATTGCTTTGGCATTAATCACCATCCACGTTAACTTTGTCTTATTGGTTATTTATATGTTGATATCTTAAATTATTTGAAGAATTAAGATTGTTGTTTTATAACTTAACATAACATTTAAATCTTTTTGTTTGGACAATTCATCATAATCATTTTTGTTGAGAAAAGAACACTTTATCACTATAATGAATTTAACTTTTTACGATATTTTTAGTTTAACATTTAATTTTATGGTGGCATTTTTGACAAATGTCACTAGATTCTATGTCGCAAAAGCTTTAGTGTGATTTTTTACAATGCTGCTAGTGTTGGAAATACTTCACATGTGAGACAAGATCCTACATCGATAAAAAAAGTGGGTTGTGGACTTGCATATATACTTGGTTAGCTAATCCTCCTATAGCCATATAGTTTTGGGAAACAATGAACCTCATCGAGTGTATGTGCAAGTCAACGCTCTTAAACCGTTGGTTTGTGGGCCCGAGCCCACGGGTGTCCTGTGACCCCACGAGTAGAGCTGTTCATGGGCGGGCTACCCGCTAGGCCCGGCCCGCCCGGCTCGAAAAACGGGCGGGCGCGGGTAGCATTTTTAAAAAAAATTTAAAGTTTGGGCGGGTAATACCCGCCCGCCAAGATAAATGGGCGGGTAGCGACAATAAAAAATTACCCGCGGGTATACCCGCCCGCCCGCTTATTTTAATATATTAATCTTTTTTTTATGAAAGGTAATATATTAATATTAAGTAGTATGCTTTGGGCTTTTAAAGTAAGTCCAATAAGTGTCCACTTGTCTATAATATTTATTCACTTTAGAAATTACAATGTCTTACTATTCTTAGGGTTAGAGTAGAGAGACTTTAGTCTTCATTCTCTCAACTTGTGCTGTGCGGCGCCTCATTTTCTCAACTTCTTCATTCTCTTCAACTTCTACTCTTTTAGTCTTCATTCTTCAACTTACATTCGAGTTTCGAAATTTGATTATTTTAAGACGTTTTATGTATTTTGTAGTATTTTGGATTATGTATTGTATTTTAATTATTATTAAAACTTAATTTTATATTTTGTATTGTATTTTTGGTATTTATGAGAAAATACCCGCGGCGCCCGCGGCACCCGCCCGCTTTAAAAATGGGCGGGTAGCGACAAAAAAATATGCCCGCAATCGCGGGCGGGCATTTGAATTTTTCTGCCCGCGGGTAGATTTTGTAGCAACTACCCGCCCCGCTACCCGCGCCCGCCCGCCCATGAACAGCTCTACCCACGAGTGAGCCACGGTGAGATTATGTGACGAATTTTCACGGCCTAATAGCTAGAGGGTTTAATAATTGTCGCTAAATCTACTATATATATACTATTAAAAAATTTTAAATTGTAACATTAAAATTAATTCACATTAAAAACAAATTATTTTGTAGTGTATGTTAAACAATTGACTAAGCATGGTGTTTAATCCCAAAAACTTTCCCTTTTAGTGTCAAACTTAAAAGGTACAAATATTGCTCAACCTGTTCTTGAAGTAATTTGGATGTCATTGGGATTTGGTGTTTAGTATATTTAAGCTTGGTTAAGCATAGGTTTGAGCTTCATTAATGTCTCTTACACTGGCATGCTCTTAGTTGTAATTCTCTCCTCATTATTTATATTCCATCGAAATACACACAAACTCCATAAATTTAATTCGTTGTTTGAGCTATTTGGTTACATATCCTTTAAACTAAAAAATATAATACACTAACCTATAACGAAAGATGTTACCATAATTTAGTGAGCCTCATTGTTATACATATACTTGCATAATTTCTTCTTATTACTTGGATATTTATTTATGTTCATTAGTACACCTACTACAAAGTGTAATAAAACATGCTTGACATTTAGCTTATCACTTCTGCTAATTGCAACGTTGTCAGATTCATGATAAACATAAGTAGTTAAGATATACTTTAATAATGAAATGCGTGTTAACATAAAAAATATTAAATATGATATCAAAGTTTATTAATAAGATGTCAGAATTTAAAATCGGCTTTTACTGATTACTACCATTAGTAACTACGACTAAATTATTTGAATATTATGATGGGGAGAGCTACCACTATGTTTGGATAGCAAATTAGGGAAGGGAAATGGAAGGAAAGGAAGGGGAAGGAAAGAGAAGAAAAAACTGTTAGAGTATATAACATATCCTAGGGCCTCAACCATCAGCTTAAGCTTTTGGTTGAGTTGGTTCCTTGACATGGTATCAGAAGCCAAACGTGACAAGAGGTCACGGGTTCGAATCTCAATCACCCCTCAATTAAAGTGGAATATTCAGCATCTATGCGCATCCACACTTCTAGCCCAATGGGCTCTTGTGTGAGGGGGCGTGTTAGAGTATATAACATATCCTGGGGCCTCAACCATCAGCTTAAGCTTTTGGTTGAGTTGGTTCCTTGACAACTACATTATTTGTATAGGAAGGGAAAAGAAAGGAATTTCATTTTCCTTCTAAATCTTTGCTCTTATATGAGTGTGTTTGGATTGAAGGAAATGGAGGAAAAGAAAGGTAAGGAATTTGGAGGGAAGAGGTATCCCTTATTTGGATAACAAATTGGGAGAGAAGGGATTTGAAAGAAAAATTTAGACAAGTTTTATTAAGAAGACAATCTCTTCTAAGAGGAAAGATTTAGAAGGAAAACACTTTCTTTCCTTTTTCCTACCCTTCCTTTCCTTTCTAAATAAACAATATACACTTTTCCTCCTTATCGCTCCCTTTCCTTTTCTTCATCTTCCTAATTTGCTATCCAAACATAGTGATAGAGCGATTTGGATGTTAACCAAATGAATAGAGTTAATCCCTCCAAATCCCTTCCGTTCAAATCCTTTTCCTCCCTTATTGCTATATCCAAACAAGGGATTTTCATCCCTTCAATTTCTTTCCTTTCTTTTTCCTCTATTTCCCTCCATTCAAAAAAGGCCTACATGTTGGCAAAGTTTAATCATGTATTCTTTGCCTAAAATAAGTTAACTCAATATTTAAATCACAACACATTTAGGGGGTGTTTGGTATGTAAAGAGAAAATGTAATGGAAAGGTAATTGATAAAGTGGGGTAAGAATAAAGGTAAGAGTTGTGGTTATTTGTTGTTTGGGAAGTATAATAATGTAAGGGAATTAATGAAAAAGAGAAGAAAGGGAATGTGTTACAAGTCATTAATGGATGGTAACAAAGTAATGGTATTCAATACCCTTAAGAAAGGGAATGTGTTAACCCAATGTTATACCAAACACAAATTATGGAGTAAAAGTAATTGAATCCTTTATTTGATATCAAAAAACTCATACCAAACACCCCCTTAGATTTTGCATAATAACTCACTTAGTATTGGTAGAGAAATATAAAATCCGCTTATTTTGAATTTTTTTCAAATTATATTAATAAATTTTTATTTAATTAAACTAAAAATCATATAGATAAAAAGGTGGAATATATATTTATGGAGGATAAGTACTATACTTAATCTTTTGGGTCCCTTTAGAATATTATCTACTTTTCTAATGAAATAAGATGTTTGTGGTTGTCAAATTTGACTACAAAAATATAAAAAATATTATTCTATATTGTCAATAAAATAAATATAATAATAATAGTTGTTATCCCACGAGGGATATTGAATGAGAAAATATAAAGTAAAAAAATAGTAAATGTTTCTAGAGAATCCTTAATTGACGTGACCCATGCCTCAATGCGACGACGTTTAAGTCATAGCCCTTGTTTTAATGGCGCATCATCGCTATCACAACTGCACAAGTGGATCCCCCAAACTTCACTCACTCGTCCTCTTCGAATCCAAATAATCTTCCAAACCCTTTCTTTTACTTTTTTATTTTCTTTACCATGTAGGACCACTACTTGATGTTTTTATTTTGTCCTTAGTAAAAAATCATCATCACACGCTCTGCGTATCTCGTTTTTAGAATTCTCGTTAATTCTTACAATTTATGATCAAGCAATACGACAAGCCATATTCATAAAAGAGGATGTGATTAAAAAGTCTTTTAGCTCGAGACAAACGCCCGAATAACGAGATTCCTACAACGATAGATAAATGAGTGAAGCTAGATCTACAAGCCTACATCTTACTACACAAGTTAGACCAATAGAATAAAAATTAATAATAATAATAATAAAGAAAATGTTAAAGTAAAAGTGATTTATGAACTGAGTTATTTATATGTTTTTCCTTATACTATTACCTCTGTTTTTCTAATAGTTATATTTCACTTAAAAAGCTCTCACATAAAAAGTTTAAGTGTAGTTATTAATAAAAAAAACGCAATTAGTATTAATTTACCGTTACCCTATAGAGTTTTAAAAAAAATTATCAGCTGAATTGATCACTTAAACAATACCAAAATAAATTTTAGAAAAATTTTGCATGTTTAAATTTTATTATTTTAAATTTTCTCCTATTATGCATACTATTATTAATCATAGTCATGTATTAATTATTATCATTATTGTTGATTAATACTCTCTCTGTTCTTTTATGTTTGTCCACCTTAGTATAATGGGTAGTTTTAAATGTTTGTCCACTTTAAAATACTTTTCATTTTTGAAAATTCTTTTTTCCAAATATACCCTGATAATCCCAAACATTTTCCCCAAGTATATTCTCCCTATTAATGACAATGATAATTTCTTTTTTTCTTTTCTTTAGTTTAGATGTCTTTTCTCTCTCATAAATCATAATAACAATATAATTATTACTTTACACTACTATTTAATTGAAATAATACCCACTATTTAATTAAAATAATATCCACTTGTGTGAAAAACCATAATAAAAAATCTTTCAAAAATAGACGGAGTATTGTTTAATAAATTTAACTCATTACAATTTCAAAGTGGTACAACTCTACCTCATGCCGTTGGACTGAGGTGTTCAATCTTTTGTCCTTTGCATTTGGAGTGGTATCTTTGTTCCCTGAAAAAAACTTAATAATTCCAAAGGAAAAAAAAAAAACAAATAAACAAACAAACATGTTCGATGAATTTAAAGCGTGACTAAGGTGAGGTATAAATTGATATAAAGTTTAAATCATAAAAAAGGGCTAAGACTTGATTTTACAAATAAACTAAAAACAAAATTGTGATTTCAAGTATTATTGTTATCAAATTTATTAGTTTAACTTATTTGTTGAACATTTAGAATATATAAATACGTAGATTATATATACTACTTTCTCCCTTCCGAAATACTTGTGTTACATTTTGTTTTTGGGCACTATTCATATATTGTTTAAGCTTATTTTATATATTGCGGCTAATATGTAAGTAATAATAACATAGTCAAGTGGGATCTTATTTGAATCATCTAATCGTATACTTTCATAATATAAACTTTTTATAATTTTTTAATGTGTATAATTCGACATATAAATGAACAAAATAGTAGATTGGATTGCGTAAAAAAGTTAAATAATGTAACAAGTACTATGGAACAGAGGAAGTATATACTAAGAAGGTGTTTGGCAAATGGTCGATAGCTGGTAGCTGATAGCTGATAGCTGATAGCTGATTATGGTGGTTGATTTGACCAGCTGATTTTGAGTTCGCTGCTATAAGCAACTTATTCAAAAACAGCTTATTCGTATCAATAAGTTGTTTCAGCCAGCTAATTCACCACACACTAATATTAACCAGTTTAACCACTCAACCCTCTATTTATATCAAAATAAGCTAAAATTGTTCAATAAGCTAATTTACCAAACATCCCAAGTATAGTAGTGGGACAATATGCAATAACAACAAAAGTCCAGAATAATGCCAAAAATAAAAATGCGAAATAAAAGTCAATAGAAAACGAGTCGTCGCTTGTGTTTTGTTATTCACATTTAAGGACAGAATGAAAAGTCGAGTCGGCTTTTGGAAAGCGTCGACTCAGTGCTTTAGGCGACGACTCCTCGCTAGTGCTCTGGTTTCTTTTTTGCTGTTTTGTTCATTTATTTTATTAGTGTTGCTTGACTTCAATCATCACTGATGTTTTGTAACTTTTATATAGAGGTTAAATCTTATAAAACTTCATCTCTTATTTCATTGATGAGCTTTGAATGAGTCAACATTTTGCTTCATAAGCTTTGTTTGATGAAAAAAACTCGTTTTCTGTATAGGCAATTTTTGATACTTTCTTTTATAAACAGGGGACTATGCAAGGATTCCACTCTAATTTTCTCAGAGAAAATTTTGTATTCTCTTAAATTAATCTTGTTCTTGTTCTTCACTACATGCGATGACCTTTGTAACTTTCATTGTAATGAAAATTATTAATCCATCTACAACACTTGTCTTAATCTTACAATATCCGTTGCACTAGGATGTTATTGTATAGGTTGTATCTCATTGTTTATTTCATAATTATCTCAAGCACATGTGGGCGAAATATCACAATAGGAAAGTGTACTTACGCCTTCTACTACAACATAATTTGCTTTTAGTGGGATATATTTAGCGACATTTAATTTAAATGTCGCTATATCAAATTTCTTATAGTGTATATAGAGGATTTAGTGACATTTATTAGACCCTTTATTAGCATATTAAAAATCACACAAAAACTTTTAGCGACATAGGATCTAGTGACATTTCTCACAAATGCCACTATAGACTATAGTGACAATTACATATGTCACTAAAGACCAAATTAAGTGTCGCTAAATCACTTCGTGGTGGAACTTAAAATACACTAAAAATATGAATCAGTGGCATTTTTTTAATGCCACTAAATTCAATATCGCAAAAAGCTAAATTTGTTATAGTGTTCTATAAATATAAACTACCCGAGCGGCTTGAATTCGTTGTTGCAAACTAATCTTCCTGGTCTTCTTTTAGTGATAGAAGAGTTTTAAAGCCAACTTCAAGGATTACAAATAGTGTAGTATTCATACTTGTAACACAATTGTAATAACATTAGTTTGCAATATTATTTATATTTTTTCTTTTTAAATTTTCATTATAATTAGCTAAGTAGTTATTTTGTAACTAATAGAAAGATTTGAGAATAGTTACGTTCACAAGGACCGATAACATTATATATAAAGAGATTTCATAACCACTATTCCACTAACATGTTATTTTTCATTTCATTTTTAGTTTGTAATATATGTTTGTTTGAATTTTTTATTTTTATATAATATATTTAAAACAATCATATTGTTAATATTTTGTTTACGTCATTTACATGAACACATTCAAATATTATGTTTGAAATTGGCAATTGCTAAATTTTGACTATATTTATATAGATTAACAAACACAAAAATATGTTTATTATGAGAACACATATACTAAACATGCTAAAGTAAAAAGTTTTCTTACCACATTCACCTTCAAATAAAAATTTTACCGCCATTTAAAGGATGACTTGCAAAAGCCTATTTTTGTGATAATATGGTAGATTGAGAATCTTTAAAAAAAATATTAAGTGACAATTTTATGTGATAGATAATTTTAAAAGAGAAAATATTATATAATATAAGATGCAAAATCTAAATATTTATTACAATCCAAATATAACGATTTTTTTTTACAAAGAAAAGATTGTTCATTAATCCAAGCCAAGCAATACAACACAAAGACTGATCCTAGAAGAAGGCCTAAAGGAGATTATGCATTCTCCAAAAGACGCTTACACCAGGATGTGCCAAGACAAGAGGAATGGGATTCAAACTCAAAGACTTTACAATTGTGGAAGGAGAAACTACTTTGGTAAGCCAAACACAATCATTCCTAGACTTCCAAATATGATATATAAGACTACACATAGCAGAGATGGAAATCTTATGCATGAATTTAGGAACCTTCCAATTTCTTGGATTAACATGTAGGGATTTGATCTTCACACCAAGTCATATGTTAAAATAAATGATGCATAACGAACTGTATTTACATTACCAGCTTTGTTGCAATGCTCTTCATAGTGCCAAAGATATTATACAATGTACTTATTATAATATTTTAATTTAAGTATTAATTACAAGATATACTTATATAATTCTACTATAAATTTAGCTAGAATAATGTCAACTCGTAGTAGTACAAGATTATTTATCACGAATTATATATCAAAACTTTATCAATTCACATAAAATGTCAATGTTAGAAAATGTTATGTGTTCAACAATATTGTACAAGATAATATAATAAATATATCACGGATTAAAAGAAAAATAATTATCTAGAATAATCAAATTTTTATTGATTTTTCTACGATGATCTAAACTTTTGATTAACTATAAAAAAATCCCAATTTTTGGGATATTTACCCAAGAATATTGTTGCTCAGATAATGATCAATTTTTGCAAATTAATTGCTATATAAAAAAAATAAATCAAAAATTAAAAATATTAATAGTTAAGAGGTTACCTTGGTGCTTTCTTAGCAAGATCCTCTTATAGTTGGGATATTATTCATGGTTTATCAAATATTGGAATTATTGTAGGAAAATCTTCAAAAATGTTGTTTGAATAATTTTTCCTATATAAAATATATGACGATTTTACTTTCTTTTTACATTATATATTAAATGAAATTAATTTATCAAAATTTTAATAACCTACATTGTTTCATTTATTTGAAAATCGTACAGGCTCACAAATTTATGTATTTAATAATCTTCAAAAACAAATCTTACTTTTATGTTCATTTTTCTTTCAATTTATATTAATAACAGAAATTTAAATAAAGTTTAATTGTTAATTATTAGTATTGTTAAAATACAAGTTAACTTTTCGCAACATAGGATTTAGTGACACTAAATTTTTCGCGACAGAGGAATTAGTGTAATGATTGGGTTTTATTTTAAGTTCCAATATAAAATGATTTAGTGACACTTTATTTAGTCTTTAATGACATATGTAATGATTATTATAGTCTATGGAGACATTTATGAAAAATATCACTAGATTCTATGTCGTGAAAAGTTTTAATATGACTTTTTATTATACTGCTAAAGAATCTTATAAATACCACTAGTTCATATATTAGAAATTTAAAGTATATTGACATTTAAATTATTATGTCACTATAAATAAATCATGTTGTAGTGTTAATATTTAAAGAGAACATACTAACTAGTTTATAATAATAATGAGAAATTCTACTATTGGTTATTTTAAACAGATTTTCAACTTCATAGAATTATCAAAGTTAGATGTAAAGATTTTTTTTTTTGAGGGGAAGATGTATAGAATTTATACAAATAAATTTTGACAATTACTCCCTCCGTTCCATTTTGATCTTCAACTTTGGGTTTTTCACAAATATTAAGAAAGAAGGAATCTTTGGTGGTAGTGGGTATTATTTTAATTATATAGTAGTAGAAAATAATGATTGTATTGGAATTATGAGAGAAAAAATAATTAAATAGTAGTGTGAAGTAATGATTGTATTGGAAGTATAAGAGAGAAATAATTAAATAATAGTGTAAAGTAAGGAAAGTGGGGTTTTAAGGGGTAAAAGTGGGATAAAAACTTTCCAAAAATAGAAAGTATTCTAAACTGGAAGAACTTTTGAAACTACCCGTTATAGTAACGTGGAAGAACATAAAGGAACGGAGGGAGTAATTGTTAATATATGTTACTCCCTCCGTTCCTTTTTGATGTTCCTATTTGGGTTTTTCACCAAGATTAAGAAAAATGGAATCTTTGGTAGTAGTGGGTATTATTTTAATTATATAGTAGTGGGAAGTAATGATTGTATCGGAAGTATGAGAGAAAAAAATAATTAAATAATAGGAAAATTTACTTTTAAACATACAAACTTTGACCCATTTTCTTTTAAACGTACAAACTTTCGTTTATTATTTAAACATACCAACTTTGGGGGGTATATTCCCAAAAAGTTATGGATGACTTGTAACCGGATGAACCGGTTACTTCTTCACCATCTTCATCTTCACCATCTTCACCTTCACCATTTCATCTTCACCATCTTCATCTTCTCATCTTCACCCTCTTCATCTTCACCATCTTCATTTTCACCATCTTCACCTTCACCATTTCATCTTCACCATCTTCATCTTCTCATCTTCACCCTCTTCATCTTCACCATCTTCATCTTCACCATTATCAACCCACAAAAAAATTTTGAAGAACAAATCAACCCACCAATCATGTTACAAAAATCTGGTTCTTCAATTGAGTAATTTTCCATTAATTAAAACAGCAAGATTCAGATGTGTGAAAGTGAGTCCAATAGAAGATGAAGAAGAACAGATTGCTTATCAAACTGCAATTAACATTAATTAAAAAAAACCAAAATCAGTTTCTGGAAACGAAAATGAAAAGAACCCAAACCTTGAGAAGAAGAAGAAATACGGGATTTTGCTCACTAAAAAATCTGGGTAATTGCTCACTAAAAAATGAATTGCTCAAATGAAGAACATCTTAAAATCAATTCTCACTAAAATTGAAGAACCCACCAATCATCTTAAAATTGCTCAAATCAACCCACCAATCATCTTAAAATTGCTCAAATTGAAGAAGAAGAAGAACCATTGAAGAACTCAAAAACATCTTCATCTTCATCTTCACCATCTTAAAATCAATTCTCACTAAAAAATGAAAACCCAAAAACAATGAAAACCCAAAAACTAAATTGCTAAATTGCTGAAAATCCTTTGATTAATTCAAACCCAAAAACAAATTGAACCCTAATTCAACCCAAATGAAGAACAAATCAACAAATTGAAGAACAAGTCATTAGAGAATTTAAGGATTAAATTTAGGCAAGTAATTAGAGAATTTGTATGTTTAAAACATTTGGGAATAAGCTTGAAGCCATTGAAGAAGAAGCTTGAAGAAGAAGCTTCTCAACATTTGAGAGGGTACCGGTTAAAAAGGGTTAAAAATGGGTCAAAAAACCGGCTATAACTTTTTGGGAATATACCCCCCAAAGTTGGTATGTTTAAATAATAAACGAAAGTTTGTATGTTTAAAAGAAAATGGGTCAAAGTTTGTATGTTTAAAAGTAAATTTTCCTAAATAATAGTATAATGTAATGATTGTATTGGAAGTATGAGAGAGAAAATAATTAAATAGTAGTGTGAAGTAAGAAAAGTGGGTTTTAAGGGGTAAAAGTGGGATGAAAACTTTTCAAAAATGGAAAGTATTCTAAAGTGGAAAAACTTATGGAACTGCCCGTTTTAGTAAGGTGGAAAAACAAAAAGGAACGGAGGGAGTAATATTGTTAATATTTGATCAAGGGAACTAACTAATTAGTTTCTTTATAATGATGACATTGTACTATTGGATCATTATTAAAATTATTTTATAACTCGACTTTAAAAAATTCTTACAACTCTACTAAAAAATCCTAATGCTCCTAATTCGTTAACTAATCCAATTATTAGAGTCTACTGATGGTGGCTATCGTATTCGGGATCTTATGGTGAAGTGGTATGAGTTGTCTTCTCCTATTCTTCCTAAGGGTGTCTCCCGTTCTATTTGGCGTATGTGTGTGCCTCTTAGGGCCCAGTTAGTTATTTGGATGACGTGTCTTGATAAACTGAAAACTGGAGATTTTTTGGTTGCGAAAGGGATTATTGAGGCACTGGTGGCTCGTTGTCCTTTTTGTCGCCAGGCGCTTGAGACGAATTCCCATATTCTATTTTCCTGTCGTTTTTCTTGGAATGTGTGGATGACTATTTTACAATGGTGGGGAATCTCTGGGGTCTTACATGATAGGTGTGGTGATTTTCTTTTGGCTTGGTGTGGTTTGTTGAAGAGGAAGAGGTGGAAGAAATTGTGGAATTTAATCTTGGGTTGTGTGATTTCGGTCCTTATGGTATGAGCGCAATTTGATTACTTTTCAGCAGCATATGAGCCCAATTTTCAGGAGTTTGTATTGAAGGTGAAAATTCGTGTGGGGGTTTGGGCGAAGGAGTTATTGGGTTTTGAGGGTGGGTCTTATATTGGATTTGTTCGTGATATTCGTGATGTATTAGTTTAGGTGTGGTTATATTGTTTGTTTTTTCTTCGATTTCTCTTTGGTTGTGTTAATCTTTGGAACATGGTAGCATAGTCCATCCCTATGCTGTTTTGGGTGGCCTGGTCTTTGATCCCTTGTCCATATGGCTTTTTCCCCTCGCGGGATTTTTTATGCCGGCGGGATGAGGGCTCCCATGGATCAGTGTGGTTTGGTTTTCTTTTTTGATTAATATACTTCCTAATTTTTCAAAAAAAAATCCAATCATTAGAGTAACTTAGCATGATTTTACAAATGATATTACTATACTATTTTCATTTTTTCGTCAAGTCTACTCTTAAATATTTTTTTGAAACAATTTTTCACCAGTAACCCTGACAAACTTAGGGAGTCACACAATATGTGCGACTTAACCTATGCTCAGTCACACAAAATGTGCAACTTCACACGCGTAGTTGTACATTTTGTGCAACTTAATAAATTTTATTTATCTATTTATTTTAATATTTTTTAATTATTTACATATTTTTAATATATTTTTAATAATTATTTATTTTAATTATTTTGATTATTATTGTTATTTGTTTACATTTAATTGTTTTTAATTATTGTAATTAGTTTTAGGATTTGTGATAAATAGATTACTTTTTTATTGTTTGTTGTTATTTAAATATTATGATTATTTAAGGTGGAACAATATAGTCTGGAGCAAGATTGTCACACCCAGAAGCAGATTCAGTGCATGGCTAGCGTTCAACAACCGCCTGAAAACAAAACAACGTCTGAAGCTATCAAGAGTGGTGGATAATGATAGTTACCCAATATGTGGTATAGAAAGCGAAACAATGAATCATCTCTTCTCAGATTCACCTTCAGCAAAGGTTGTGTAGATGCGTTAAATTACTACAGGGAATAACAGGAAACATGACAAACTTTAACGATACCCTCAAGGGGTACCGCCTTGCACGCAAGGAAAATAAATATTTTGAGGTCATTATGTGCAACCTCATTTATGCAATCCGGAGCGCTAGGAACGGCGCCACGTGGAACCACAAAGTGCCTATGGTTAATCATGTGGTAAAAAATGTCAAATACATGTCCGAAACTAGATTCAAATATTTAGAGACACTCAAAGCAAAATCCATTTGAAGTGTAAAATCTTGTGAGTATTTTGTTGTCTCTATTGAATTTGGTCTCTCCTGCAGGTCTTCGTACTTAGACTGCTTTGCCTCTGGCACTTCCGATCCGGTCCTTGTAACAGGGCCGATAAATTCGATAGATAATTAATATTAATGAAAATTTTATTTTGCAAAATAATGCGGAAGTGTGAAAATGCTAATTTGCAAAAAAAATTTTAAAATTAATAAAAATGTTTATTTGAAATGATAAATATTACATAAAAATTAGAAAATTAAAATACATATCGTTAGTTTCAAAAACAATACACATAATTAATATTAAATAAGTTAAAATCATCAAATATAAATATAACAAAAAAATTTACAGCCCTCGATAGCATAAATAATTTGTAGCTGCGGCCTGGATCGGAACCTAAATTAATTCCTGCAAAATACTGTCATCCATTACACGGATGGCAGCCGGTTGAACTGGTCAGCGCTTAACGCCGAGCATAACTCCCTATCCAACTCAAAATATGGAAATAATACACTACATTTACAAATTAATAATTAAAGTATAGACTTATAGCTATAATGGTCACCACTGTATAATTTTACCAAATTATTTTACTGTTCCATACCTTTAAGTCATTAAGATACCATTCTCAACCTTGGCAGAAGTACGTTACTACCACTTATACAATTCGGTAATCTTAATACTTGAGCAAGTTCAGTTGGTTAATACTCATAACCGTACCATGTCTCATTGCATCAACAGTAAGGGCCTGTTCTCTTCGTCTGATCTGATTGAATAAGGTCTGAATTTACCAAGGTCTGATCTGATCTGATCTGATCTGGTCTGATTCAGTCTGATCTGATCTGAATCTTTCTGATCTGGTCTGATCTGATCTGATCTGATCTGGTCTGATCTGATCTGGTCTGATCTGATCTGATCTGATCTGGTCTGGTCTGATCTGGTCTGATCTGATCTAATCTGATTTGATTTCAAAAAGTTATTATTATTATTATTATTATTATTATTATTATTATTATTATTATTATTATTATTATTATTATTATATTATTATTATTATTATTATTATTATTTATATTATTATTATTATTATTATTAGCACTGTTATATTATTCTTATTATTATTTTCATTATTTTTATTTTTATATTGTTATCATTATTGTATTATTATTATTTTATATTATTATTATTATTATTATTATTATTATTATTATTATTATTATTATTGTTGTTGTTGTTGTTGTTGTTGTTATTATTATTATTTGTTTATATTATTATTATTATTATTATTATTATTATTATTATTATTATTATTATTATTATTATTATTATTAGTATCTAATTAAGAATTTAATTAATAAATACTAATATTATTTAATTAATTAATTAAAAAATAAATTAATAATAATGTCATTAACATTATTATAATTATTAAATAGTCATTTATATTATTAGTATCTAATTAATTAAGTAATTAAAAAAATATTGTTAGTTAATAAATAAATTAACATAATAATATTATTACATTATTTATATTATTAAATTTATTATTTATAAGTAATATAATAATAAATTCAAAAATAATAATAATAATAATAATAATAATAATAAAAAAACATATAATACTAATAATCATAATAATATAATATTATAATAACAATATTAATATTAATTAATTAATTAATTAATATTAGTTATAATAATAAGTAATAAGTAATAATAATAATAATAAATTCAAAAATAATAATAATAATAATAAAAATAATAATAAATAATAATAATAATAATAATAATAATAATAATAATCATAATAATCATAATAATAATAATATAGTAATATTATAATAACAATATTAATATTAATAATAATATTAACAATAAAAATATTAATAATAATAATAAGATTAATAATAATAATAATAATAATAATAATAATAATAATAATAATAATAATAATAATAATAATGGTATGGTCTGATCTGATCTGGTCTGATCTGATCTGATCTGGTCTGGTCTGATCTGATCTGATCTGGTCTGATCTGATCTGATCTGGTCTGATCTGATCTGATCTGGTCTGGTCTGGTCTGATCTGAAACTTTCTGATCTGATCTGAATAGTTCTGATCTGATTTGATCTGGTCTGATCTGGTCTGATCTGATCTGATTCCAATAAGAATAAGTAATAAGTCAAAAAAATAAGTTGAAGAGAACACCTTCTAATCAAGTTTATCATTGATCAACAAGCACAAACAATATGACACCTGATATATGTAAGGGTCTGGCTAGATTAGGGCCAAAGCCCTATATCTAACTGTGGTGGGGGTCGTCACCCCGCCAATGTTTATGGTCGAGCTTCTACAGGATAGGTAGCTAACCCCCTGTCTAACACCGCATTTTACGTGCCGGCCAACACGGGCGCCGGGATTTTACATGCCGGTCCATAGTTCGACATTTCCTTACTATCAAGGTCATTCAATCAATACACAGATAATTTCACACAAGCACATCACATTTTTACTACTACAAGTTGACTTTGACTTTGACCAACTTAGATGTTAACTTACTTATTTAATAATATTCTGCCTATATGCCCTTCTAAGTTCACTACTAAAGTTTTACTCATTAAACTTTATTTAAAACTTTATTTTTAATAGTTCATTCGTTAAATAAATTTACACAAATAACTTAATATTCTATTAATAGTCTTTAGATTAATATTTTCACAAGTAGCTACTAAATTTTATTTCTCTTGAAATAAGTTTCAATAATTAACATTTCTAACTTTAAAACAAATAAATATTTTAATTCTTTTCACAAAAATAAATATTTTGAATAAATTTTCTAACGTCAACTAATTCACCACAAATATATACAAGGTTAAAAAGCACTCATGGATCCATGTCCGTAGTAGTGTTTGAGATTCCTAAATAGTCTAGCATTCAAACTTGCTAGCAGTACTCAGTTGGCAATAAAAGGACGCTAGAGAAACTACCCCCAAGAATCTCACTGTTGTCCCTAACAACAACCAAAATAGGTTGAGGCCTCATATTAGTACATGTATGGTCAGCTAACATTGTCGACCCCACAATAGTCTGTAATAGTCTATCGACTACACCCACAAAGACTAAAATTGTAGCAAAGGCTAAGGATGTCACTGACATTGATAGCACTGACAAACATCCACGCCCTGCACAACTCACTTGTAGGCTCTTCAAGTAGGCCTCTTAGAGCCAAGACCCATCCCTCGTTATTTGATTTCGTGGGCAAAGAACCACTCATATAGTCAACCCGAATATTTTTTGAACTTCGTGCAACATAGTTTATCTTCATCTCCCCATGGCATGTCAATTGTGTTCTTACCTTACTTCAACTCTCAAGGAATGTAGAACTAAGAGCACTATTGAAATGTAGATGCAAGATGCACGACAGCGCATACACGTAGAGAAGTACCATGCAACTCTTTGTATCATAGTATATCAGTATCTCAAAGCCTAATGGTTCTATTGTAATGACTAGGAAGAAGCCGACAGTGTGTAAGTCCGTCAGGCTGAGATGTAAATACAATCTTTAGCCATTACATTACCTATGTCGCCTTGTAAGATTTACGTAAAAAGTGACAACATATTGAAAATGTTTCTGACAAATAAGGAGAATGAAAGGAGAGGTAAAACCTCACTCAATGATCACTAAATAAGGTTAAGTTGGGTGTATATGTTATGTCAAAGTTTAGAACCAAATAATACAATATAATGATGAATTATAAAAATAAAATAAATAATCAAGACAAAGATTTTAAGGTAATTCACCAAACATGGGCTACATCCAGCATCTAGCCTAGGATTATATTAATGTGTTGAAAAGAGAAAATACAAACTTGAAGGAATTACAATGGAGTATTAATGTGGGAAGACGGGAGTTGAAATAGGAGTATACTTAAGCAAGTAAGGTTGCTCTTAGATGTGAGACCTTGGTGCTCTTTACATAGAATATATGTGTGCTTATATACAGGGAAAGACATATTAGGCAACATATGGAGCAAATGGGGCAACATGTAGATGAGACAACAGCAACCAGAGAATACGCAGAAGCTGCTAGTGTGGTCTGCAGCTTGTTGTCTTCAATGCTTTCTTGACTTTCCCTTTTCTATGTATGCCTACGGTCTTCAATGCTCAAGCACATTAATCTTTGAACTGATTTTTGCATTCTAATTCTTCACATATCAAAGATACTTCTCCAGTGTATCATGTACTCTTGATTCCCATACTACCAAATCAAAAACATGTAATACATTGTCCTCTTCTTATGGGCGGACCCAATTAAGTGACAAGGGGGTACAGTTGTACCCCCAGTTTGAAAAAAAAATTCAGAAAAAAAAATAAAAAAATTAAAAAAAAAATAGGAATCCTATGCTAACGGACAGAAGAGAAAACAAAGGGTCAAATGAAGAAACTCTCATTCCTGCTGTCTCTCTCACTCTCTCACTCTCTCTCACTCTCTCGGTTCTGTTCATCTCCTTGAAACCTCAACTCTGTAAATCAGCATTCAGCAAGCTGTTCCACTAATTATCCATCTTCTACAATAGTATTGGTGTTATACTCTTTCTCTACTGTCAAATCGTGGTTCTGGACATCAGTGAGTTCTTTTACTGAAATTTTGATTTTTTTTCTGAAGTAATTTCGTTCAACATATGGTGTATTCGATTTTCAATTGAGGTTTTTAATTTGTTTAATGTTAAATGTTGCAAGTAACTTAACGAGGTTAGTACTTTGAGCAGTATAAAGGTTGGATTTTTTTTAAAAGAGAATGAGAAAGAGTGAGATTTTTAAAATTAGATTTTTCTTTTGTTATTTCTAAACATGTTTGTGTTAGTTATATTTGAAGGACTCAACATACTGTATTGGAAGTTTTTCACAAAATTTAAGAAGCATTTTTCAAAAATTTATCTTTTTTTTCTTGGATTTTTCTATTTTTATTTAAAAAATCTTTAGATGACAACATTATCTTTGAATTTTTCACAATTGACTTGCATGAGTTGGTCAGAATATTTGAAAAAATTTTCGCCCATCGTTTGTGATGCTAGAGACTTTGAGTTGATTAGGGTTCATTCCTTCAAGTGTCACATGACTGCCCAGCGCAAGTATTTTTATTTTTATTTTTATTTTTATTTTTAATATGGGGTAGGTTGATGGGAGGGGAGGGCTAGGTGAGATTCGATGGAATTTCTGGGTCCGCCACTGTATGACGTTCGTGTTTTGTACCCCCAATTTGAAATTTCTGGGTCCGCCACTGCGGCTCTTCTAAGCTTCACTAACTAAATTAATCAATTTTTTTAATCTAATTCTTAATTAATTGGTTAACATAAGTGAATCATGATCGTAACATAATATTTTACAAATAGGTGGTGTAAAGAAATAAACATCCACCAATAACCAATTCTTCAAATTTACAATCCAATCACAACCGTCCATTAAGATAACAAACCTCGATATATTTAAGAAAATCAATATCTTAAAATCAATTATTCAAAATTAGACGGTTTATATTTATCCACGTCAGCATGAAAATTAAAAGAAATGCCAAAATGCTTAAGCATTGGCGGTGTGAAAATCCAAGAGCCGGTGACTTTAGCAAAATGATCACTGACACGTGTCAGTTTGTGTATTGTGGGCAGTTAGATTTCACTCATACATGTGGGACCCATTTCGAATTTGCTTTTTCTCTTGCATTCAATTTCAATTTGCATTTCATTTCAATTTGGCATTATAAAAAGCTAAAACATAAATATAAATATAATACTCCGTAAATGGAAAAACAGGAAATATAGGTAAGCTTTTTTGACCAAAACAAAAAGAGTGATTAAAACAAAAGTTAGAAAATTGATTTAAAAAATTAAAAAATTAGGAAGAAAAGTCTTCTTTTTTCTCTACATACATGGTTGTACGGCAATTGTATGTTTTTCACAATTCACTTGGTTTTCTTGTTTACCTAGCATTGAGCATTAAATTATTGTTAATGGAGATTTCTAATACATTAATTATTACATAAATTTTCTTTTAAGATGGTTGAGATAGTCTTAAATTAGGTGTAATATTCAAATTAAATTAATTAAAATACTCACTTTTATTTTCAAATATTACATAAATTTTGTTTTAAGATGGTTGAGAATTGAGCTAGTCTTAAATTAAGTTTAATATTTCAATTAAATTAATTAAAATATGCACTTTTGTATTGAAAATAGTCGCTTTAATTTTTAATATTAGTACGCCAATTTGAAGGTTACACTATTGATTCAATATTCATTTTAATTGATTAATTATAAAATAGTATTATATAAAAACTGCTTAATCAAATTTTAGCCTTATATCAAAGAATAGGGTCAAAACTCAGAGGCGCAAATCTATGTAAGTTGTTTTTTTTAATTATCTTATGAGTCATAATTAAACATTTTTTTCTTGCCGCTTAAAAAGTAATTAAGAATTCAAAAGCCAAAACTTACTTTTTTTTCGTTTCATTGTATTTGTTAAATTTAACTTTTTACGCAGCTGATCATATCTATATTGAATTATGCAAAAAAATTTTAAAAACTTAATGTCATAAAGATACACAATTAGAAATTTTCAAACACGATCCTACTTGACTATATTAATTCTTACATAATAGCCAAAATATATAAAATAAGCTTGAGTGATAATTAGAGCCAACCGTAAGGTAGCAAGTATTTTATAATAAGGAAGTAATAAGAAATGTAATCAATAAAAAAATTCGTAAACACCTATTTCTTTCTTCAAAAATTCTTAAATGAGATGGTTTCATGGTATGAGTATGACCATTTTATTGGGTTCTCCCATGTACGTTTAGTGTGTTAAATTAACAACAATCTCCTGTGAGACGGCTGCATACGTGCGACCAATTACAGGTCCACTTCATAATTTTGAAATTGTCATTTTAAAGCTTGAATTGGAAATTCTGGACCTTAATGAACATTTTTAAATCTTGAATTTGATAAAGTTTAAACCATTGCAATAAACATTCTAAATCTTAAAATATATATTTTACGGTTGGCGTAGGTAACTAAAACATAAAATTAAGAGGAGTATGAGTATTCATAGTTTGAATTAACATTTTAAGTGGTGGAATTGATGTTTTAAGGGTTGAAATTAATATTTAAAAAATATAATTAAGTCTCTGGAAAAGTAATATTTAGGCTGGAGTAGGAGTTTTAAGTCTTGAAATGAGTGTTTTAAGGCTTGAATTTGATAAGTATAAATATTTTTGGTCACAAGCGTAAATGAAACGTATACAAGTTTTTGTGTTAATTTAATTACATACAATTTTAAAGTTCTCAATTATAAATTTGAGCTCCTTTCATAAAAATACGGTCTAGACTCTTTGCTTATTACCCCAAATCATTTCAGCTAGTTTTTTGAGATATAGTTTTTTTAATACTTAATTACATTATTTTTAATTTTTGATGCTTAATTATCATAGCCTCCTGGCCTATTTTTAATATCTTAAATGTCTATTTAAATTATTTTTAATTTTTATTTACATTATTTAAAAAAATATATAATGGACAAGTCCAATTAAGATGGTCTGACCGTCCCTAGGTGGAATTTGTGCAATCCTTTTTATTAATTTTTTAATAAGTTTTATTTATTATTTTCTCTCTCCAAATATCGCTATCAAATGTGGGTTTGGTCTTCGTCGTTGGGCGGACATAAAAGGAAGAGGGGGGTGTGAGCATTTGAGTTGGTGAATTAGTTATAGGGGATTTTTTTCCCATTACTTTCATTTCTTGAACTCTCTTAATTTACAAGAAAAACAACTGTCGATTCTATTTCATCAAAGAAATTCTTGAAAGGTATTTTCCTTTTGTCTAAAAATGTAAAGATTTAGTTGTTTTCATGCTTAATGACTCATTTATTTGACTAAAAATATCAAATTTGAGTTACTTTCTTGCTTAACAGTTTACAAATTTAAATGGGTTGTTGTAAATTCAAGGAAATATTGATTCTTTATGCTTGATTATTGTGTTTTAGCATGTGAAATTGTGTAACAACTGAATCTTTATGCTTGGTTTTTGCGGTTTATCATGTGAAATTGTGTAAAAATTGAATCTTTATGCTTGGTTTTTGCGGTTTAGCATGTGAAATTGTGTAATAACTGAATCTTAATGCTTGGTTTTTGAGGTATAGCATGTAAAATTGTGTAAAATTTGAATCTTTATACTTGTTTATTGATTCAAATGTTTTGTTTTGGGTTTTGCTTAATTTAGTAAGATGTTGAACTAATTGTGAACTTTGGTCATTTGGGTTTTGCTTATATTACTACTTGGTAGTTGTGGATTTATATTTGAGAACCATTATTATGTGTAAATCAATGATATGAACAATTATTTATTACCCTTTTTGCTGGATTTTTTTTGTAATTTTGCTGAAATGATGTTGTCTAAAATGCTTTATATCTGTCTATTTGATTGCATATTTATGATGTCTAGATGAGTAATCTGAAAAGGAGTTTTGTCTATTTTTCTAGATAAAAGAAAGAAGACAACTAGAGAAGAAACAAGGAAGTTTTTTCCCCCATGTGCAGTGGTTCAAAAAAGAAAGTTTTTACTGGTGAAGAGGTCATGGAGGGTGAGATGTCCATGAAAGATTCAGGTGTAGATCTCCAAAACTCTTCATTGTTGCTTGAATTATCTGCAACAAATGATGTAAGCAGTTTTAAGCATGCTATAGAGAAAGATGGTTATGATATTGATGGTGTAGGGCTTTGGTATGGTAGGCGAATCGGGTCTAAAAAGATGGGGTATGAGGAGAGAACACCTTTGATGGTTGCTTCCATGTTTGGCAGCAAGGATATCTTGTGTTATATCCTCCATACTGGTCGTGTCGATGTCAATCGTGCTAGTGGGTCAGATGGTGCCACCGCCCTTCACTGTGCTGCGTCTGGTGGTTCTATGTATACACATGAGGTGATTAAGCTGTTGGTTGAATCATCTGCTGATGTTAACCGAGTTGATGTTGATGGAAATCGACCTTGTGATGTGATTACCCCTTCGCTTAGTTTCTCCTCGAAACTGAAGAGAACTCTTGAAATTTTGTTGAATAAGGATGATCATCAAGGTGAAGAAGCTCGGAATCAGATAGAAGAGGGGCAACTACTGGTACAGCATGAGGGTTTGTCTCCGAAAGCTTCTAGTGATGGGAGTGGATCAGAAAGGAAAGAATATCCTATTGATCCTTCACTCCCTGACATTAAGAATGGAATTTATGGTACTGATGAGTTTAGGATGTATACCTTTAAGGTGAAGCCTTGTTCTAGGGCTTACTCTCATGATTGGACTGAGTGCCCCTTTGTACATCCTGGGGAGAACGCTAGGAGGCGGGATCCCCGGAAGTACCACTACAGCTGCGTTCCCTGCCCGGAATTTCGAAAAGGGGCGTGCCCTAAGGGTGATTCTTGCGAGTATGCTCACGGTATATTCGAGTGTTGGTTGCATCCAGCTCAATACCGTACTCGTCTTTGTAAAGACGAAACTAAATGTGCTAGGCGTGTGTGCTTCTTTGCTCATAAGGTGGAGGAACTTCGCCCATTGTATCCCTCTACTGGCTCGGCTGTTCCTTCTCCGAGATCATATTCATCAGGTGGCCTTTCGTTTGACATGGCTCCGCTGAGTCCACTTGCTCTTGGTTCGCCTTCCATGATGATGCCCTCGACTTCTACACCACCAATGACTCCAACTGGTGCTTCTTCTCCCATTGGAGGTGCTGCTGCTTGGCAGAATCACCTTAACATCACACCTCCGCCTGCTTTGCAGCTTCCCGGTAGTAGGCTAAAAGCTGCACTAAGTGCAAGAGACATGGACATGGAGACTGAGTTACGCCGTCACCAGTTGTTAGATAAGCTCACTAGTCTCTCTCTATCCTCACCATCAAACTGGAATGGTGAGTTGGGAAGGCTTGGTGGTATGCCTCTATCCTCACCAACCAGTGTCCAGATGCGCCAGAACATGAACCAGCAGCAGCTCCTTTCTAACTATTCTTCTGCACTGCCATCGTCTCCGGTTAGGGGCTCATCATTTGGACTCGAACCCAGCAGTTCACCGGTCTCAAACCCAAGATTGGCTGCATTTGCTAAGCGGAGTCAGAGCTTCATCGATAGAAACGCTGTCAATCGACTTTCTGGAGGGCTCTCTTCGCCTGCATCTAACACTAGCATGATGCCTTCTCATCTCTCAGACTGGGGCTCACCCGATGGAAAAGTAGACTGGGGTGTTCAAGGAGACGAGCTCAACAAACTGCGAAAATCTGCGTCATTTGCTTACAGAAGCAGCAGCAGTAACTCGAGCTCATTGAGGACTTCCGCTACAGATGAGCCTGATGTTTCATGGGTTCATTCTCTCGTAAAAGAAGCTCCACCAGGGAAATCAGCTCAGCTTGGCCTTGATGAGCAGCTGAAAGAGCAGTATTATCTTAACGGTGATATGATGGAGAGAATGCCGCCTTGGGTGGAGCAATTCTACATGGAGCAGGAGCCGATGGCGGCTTGATCATCGATCCTAACAATTCAATTATAATTTCTTAATTGAGATTTTAGTTCTTATCTTACAGAGTAGTAGGTTGAAGAAATCAAAGACAAAAGTTCCAAGAAATCGCCGCCCAACAGAAGAAATCTGAAGATTGTGCAGAGAATAAAAAGAATTCTGCTGATACATTCAATAGGAATTCCAGGAAATTACAAGTGAAAGTATTCTTTTTCTTAAATTAATTCTATTTTAAGTTTTTACATATTGTTTTCTTCTTTTGGTATTGGGAGTTTAGGAGATGAATTATTATTATTATTATCAGACAATGAATTCCTGCTGAAGGTAGTGATATATATTAGCATCCCTACTTCCTTATGAAGATGTACTGATCAATTGATTCATACATTCTTACTATATATAGAACTATTATTTATTTTTGTATACTTCATATCGGTGAAACATAGATCACTACTTAGTTCGCCTTTTAAATTCGGAATTCACTCAAAATGGTTCAAAAATAGCAAATTAGCGAATCATGTGACGTTGCTTCATGTAATAATGATAGTGTTATCATTAAAATTAAGTTGTATCTTTGATGCCTAAATGAGATCTTCATCCTCAGCTCTCTTTGATTCCGTGTTACTCATCTGTCCGCCACTAAAACACCACTATATAATGTTTCGAGAATCGGTCCCGAACCAGGATTGAAACATCTAGCTGAAAATGATGCATAAGCTATTGTAGGAAGGCTGTTACAGACAAGGATAAAGCCAGTTTCCTAACTTGTATGTTACTTGTTACACATATCAAACTTTAATCTAAGTATAGGATCACTTTATTTATTCCAAAGTTAGATAAACATTCCTTTTGACACCCAAAAAAGGCTTTAACTTTGAATGGTCCTTTATTGTTAAAGGCAAACAAAGGCTCATTTAGAGCCTTGGAAAAACTTTCAAAGCCAAGTTTTGGTGATAGTGGGATGAGCACTAATTGCTAAGTGTTTGGTTGAGAAGAAACCCACTTTTAGTTCATTTAAACTCCTTTTCTTTAATTTCATGATGTAATGCTTTCTTTTGCTTAATATCTTTGATGTTGTGAGTGATGTGACCTACCTAGCACAAAATATGGATTTCTATACCGTTTTGCTTTTGCCTTTGATTATGAGGTAAACTTTTTCAGAAATGTTACGAGAGTTACAGCATTTCGCATAACTAACCTAAATTGGAAAAAGTCAAAAACAAACACTTCCATCCAATGCCAGATTCTACCTTGTTGTTTTAGGTAGCAAACCTGATTGCCGCAAGTCGCAAACCTGTTTGATCCCAAAAGATTGGCGTGAGCCAAAATATGTAAAGAATTCAAATTCTACAAACAACAAAAAAATTGTCAGTTTTTGCTTTAAATTATTTCTTCGTTGAATTTATAGCTAATACTTCCTATAATGTTTCAAATTGTACGTGATATTTTAAGCTACCCTTCTCTAAGTTTTTAAATCTTTAGTCTACTATAACTCTAAATAAAAAAATAAATATTTTACTCTATCAAAATAATAAATATTTTTATATCTTAAACATTAAAAAACACAGAAAATGAATGAGTGTATGAACTTTAGAAAATAATTACGCATGGAAGTCCGAGAATGAATCATGAATCATCAATCATCTTCAATGGGCAATGGCCATAAGAAATTGGAAATTGGACAACTTTTAGTGTTTGTAATTTGATGGATCACTTTCATAAGAATTTCTTGTGACAAAAATATATATGGTAGTTATAAGCTACATCTTCTACCATGATTTTGTCTGGTTTTACTTTTTATGTTTTTCTGCCTAATTTTCAACAACATACGTACATTATTTTGTTATTCTCACAAGCTTCCATCTGAAAACAACAAAAACAAATGTTCATTTTCAATCGTTTATCATAATATTTTTTAGGAATATTTGATTTTAAAGGAACAAACTTTAGCTCATTTGCTTTAAAGGTTTGAATTTGCGTTTATTTTTTAAAGATCTGAACTTTGGAGGGTCTCCGTTTTTAAAGATGCAACCGGTTTTAGTAACCACGAATATCGGGTTACCATCTCCTCAACGTGATTTTTCATCAGCTTCTTCCTCAAACCTCCCCATAAATGGCTTCAGTGGGGGAGCTAAGTGAGGGCACACGGGGTCATGTACCTTATGTGTTTTTTTAAAAATAATTCAAAGTAGACTATTCTATTGGTAATAGTAAATGTATAAAATTAATACTGAAGTCTTTTGATGATAAATACTCCTCATTTTAGTAGTTTTTTCTTATTTATTTTATTCCATTTCCTTTAATGGTATGTCGTATTTAAAATTTTCGCAAGTAAGTGTAAAATAGTTGTTAATTTTACAAATGAAACACTCAGAAATTTCATCATTAATTGGTATCTTCTGGGTCTTCGAACCTTGGATCCGCCACTGATTTGGCTTCTTCCTTAAACATCTTCATAAATGGCTCCAGAAAAAAAAGGTAAGACACACAAGAAAACCTTCAAATCCCCAACATTACTTTCTTTCTTCTTCTAGAATCTCCTATAAAAAACCCACATTTGAATTTTTCCAATCCTCATAATTAAAGAAAATTCTTACCCTAAAAGGGCAGCTTTTGGAGTGATAAATGCAAATAAGTTAATATCCTCTCCTCCAATTTCAAACACATTTCAAAGCAAGAAAAGTTTCGATTTTAATCCAAAAAAATCTTTTTTTCCCAAATCACTAAGAAGAAGAAATGAGCAGCATTGTTCTAGGGTTTCTGTTTCTTGCTCATTAATTCAGAAAATACCTAATTGAAGAAATACCTCATTGTAGAAATATGAACATACCAAGGTAAAGAAAAACTCCATAAAAGAGTTTATATATTTGCCTAGTAAGAGTCTAAAAAAACTATTAAATTTAGGATAACAAAAATATAAATACACACATTA